>PVKE010032995.1:0-18166 GCA_004027555.1 Craseonycteris thonglongyai
AAAGAAAAGCTAGAGATGCCGGGATGGCTCAGCGGGTTAAGCACTCATTTGCAGCCCTGGGGTCCGAGGACTGAATCCTGGCCCCAGCCCCTGTGGACCTATATGCTGAACCAGGGTGTTCCCCCAGTTCAGTTCTCACTGGGGTGAGACCCCAGCCGGGTTTCTGCCCTATGTAGCCCCGCGCCCACCTGTGGAATGAAACTGTAGAAAACTAATGACGTACAACTATGGAGACTGATCTGGGTCCTCCCACTTCTCTCTGTCTGTTTCTCTCTCTCTGTCAAAACAATAAAAATAAATTTAAAAAAAAAAGCTAAAAATAAGGGAATGAGATATGTAACAGGAAAATATGAAAAGAAATAAGTCTGAGGCATCAAACTTAACAAGCAAAAAAAAGAAAAGAAAGAAATGTAAAGAACAGACAGGGTTGTTCTATACTGGTTAAAGAAATAAAAGATTAAGAAAGTATAATGAATACACATACCTTCTAAACATTGAGGTGAAATTCATAAAAACTAAAAAACTTTTTAACCTTTTAAGCATTAAAAATGTTTACTCTGATACCATTCTACAAAAAATGCATCAATATATTAGTAATAATCAAAATCATAGGGAATATTTGCATTCATTGCAATCAATTTATAAGCCAATAGAAAACATTACTTAAATGTTTAATGTATCCATAACTAAATAATCTCTGATATAACCTTTCATTTTAAGAGTACACCATAAAGCAGATTATATAAAATTTAGGACTTACTGATAAATATGTATGATAAACAGTTAAAATAATATTTAGAGCAAAATTATAGAATTGAATTCATCTGCCAAAAAAGTAATACTGAAAGCAAATGAGCTAATTATTCAATTCAAGAAGATTGAAAAAGACATTTAAATAAAAAGGATAGAAAATATATAGATTAGGGAAGAAAAAATGAAATAGAGAATTAACTACAACTGGAATGATTAATAGAACCAAGATCTTGTGTTGAAAATGACTAATGAGAAAAATCTGTGACTAAAACAAATAAAGCAAAATGAGAGAAGGCAAATAAACAAAACAAAATCTGTGAATGTGAAATGTTTAGTTAATGGTAAAAGTTAAGTCTAAAGATGGCAGTGCAGGGTCTGGTCATGTGCTTTGTGAGGAAAATAAGTTTCATATGTCAAGGTTCTCTATATCTAGCTGCTCTGGTCTGAATGTTTGTGTCCCCCACCCTCACCCCCGCCCAAATTCTTATGTTGAAATCCTAACCTTCAAAGATTAAGAGGTGGGGCCTTTGGGAGGTGCTTAAGTCATGAGCACAGAGACTTCATAAATGGGCTAAGTGCCTTATAATAAAAGAGACGCCAGGAAGATCCCTTGCCCTTTCCTTCTACCATGTGATAACACAGAGAGAAGGCACTAGATGAACCAGAAAGGGCCCTCACAAGAACCTGACCACGCTGGCACTTGGATCTTGCACTTCTCAGCCTTCAGGACTATGTGATATAAATTTCTGCTGTTTATAAGTTACTCAGTCTATGGTGTTTTATCGTAACAACAAAAAATGGGTTAAGACATTGGCTGTCACTTCCAAGATATTTTAAATTGTGAACAAAAATATAACTGTTACTGTTATTTAAGGAAAAAGGCAGTTTCTAAAATAAGAAGCATCCCAAAGAGTAGCAGTTTTTGTATAGACAAAAATAGCCTTGAATTACTCCCTAAGGCAAGAGGACCACTCTCACTGAACAATGTCACCTGAGTAAGCAACAACCACCAGCAACCAGTGCCTGAAGGCTGAACAGCTTTCAATAAGACGGGAAGTACGGTACTACATGATCAAGTACACTAGTATAGTACTACATGCCTAATTTGCCAACAGGTCAAGGACAAACTAATGACCAGGAGTCCCTCTGCTTGCTTTCACTGTTGTCATGAAGAAATACAATTTTATAGAAAATAGCTCCTAACAGCGTCTTAAGAGGGACAAACATTCCTCTATAGAATGTACCTTGCTGAGAGATTATCCACAATATACAGATCAGTAATATAAGAGAAAAGAAGACATAATTATTTGCATGCTTGCTCTTATATCAGGCATTATGAAATGCAAGTAGCTGTCAGATGGATGACAACTATTTTAAAATGACACTAACTTTTAAGAAAATTCTAGTTTTGGCTAGTAGGCCTCACTCTACCCCTTTGCTGACTTTTATAATGCAGAATCAGGGCATAAAGCAGAAAGAGATAGAATTGGAAATATTTTTGTAGTAAAAATGTTAAATTTTCCTTGGGAGAGAGAAGAAAGGCTAGAAGTGGGAGGAAAAGGGAGTACAAAGAAGAAAATAAGCGCAGGTTTCCAGGGAACTTTTGTTTTGGGAATGGGAGCAATACTTTAGGAGAGCTATGGGAGCAATATTTTAGGAGAGCTATGGGAGGGGTAAATTAGCAAAGAAGGATTTTAAGATGTGTTACCATGGGTTTGGAATTAGTTCCCACACCATAGTCTGTGAGAGATATTGAATTGTATCCATTTGAATATGACATAGAGGCTGAGAGTGGACCACAGGGCCCTCGATAACTCAAAAATTTGGGTAACATATGTTAACTCATTTAATACTTCTAAAAAATCTAAGTACTTGTCATCCTTATTTTGTAAGTGAGGAAATTGAGGCTGAGATGCAGTGTCTTCCCCAAATCAGTCTGATTATTGATAGTGAAACAAATTTCTAACATTTATCTATCTGATAGCAATGTCTATGCTGGTACATTGCACTGCCTGTTTTCTTTCTTTGTTTATGTTTCTTTGTTTCTTTTATAAGATTTATTTTCTTGTTTTGAGAGAGAGAGAGACAGAGTGAGGAGGGGGAGGGCCCAAAGCAGTCTCCATAGCCATACTTCATCAATTTTTTTTGGTTCTGTTTGTTTTCTGGCATAGTTTCATTTTGGAGGCCTCCCTCACGGGACGTGAGAACCTTTGCCGCCATCTGGTGGTTACCGGTTGCAGTTCAGCCTGTAGATTTGCATGGCTCAGGCTGGGATTTGAATCCTGGACCTCGAAGTTAGGCAAGGCTCAATCTGTTTAGCTATCCCAGCATCCCCCTGTTTTCTAAGAGATAATATTAAAGGACTTTGTTTTTGATTAGTGGGACAAGTGTCACAGAAGTAGCTTCTCTTTGTAGCTGAGCTGGTAGAGCTTATGGTAATACTTATGTTGTTCTCCCATCCAAATCACCTAACCCTCGGTTTCTGTTCTGACATATTCCATCCCAGCAGCAGTTCAACATTGGAGCTGTGAAATCAGACAAACCTAAGGGCAGGACCTGGCTCTTTTACCTACTAGCTCTGTGACCTCTGTTTCTTCACATGTAAAAAAATGGCTACTTCCATCCTTATGTTATAAGGTTTTTAAGGGGATTCAGTGAACTTGCAAATAAGAGTGCCCAGAACAGAAGCAGTATTGAATAGATGGTTCTTCCTCCCCTTCCTCATTGTTATTATCTCTCCAGAATTAAAGGTGTCCCCAACCAGAAGGCTGCCCAAGTGCATACAGTAGCAAATCCAGGTCACTCCTCACTTCCTAGTCCTGTGATGAGCTTCCTGGGTGTGGTGGGGAATATTTTATTTCCTCCCAATCTTCATGCATTGCTTATACCCCTCCCGGAGGGAACTCAAAGACCAAAAGAAAAAAGGTGGACTGCAGGCAGATAGCATAGGGAGCTTTCAGGGAAGGAAAAAAACTACAAAAAAGAAACATGAATGATTCAGAAGCCAAATTAGCTTCACATTTTATCCCAAAGATACCAAGGAACCTTCATCTCACTTCAAAGAGCAGTCAGGAGCAAACTGAAATTAACAAGTAGAGTCAAAATTTAATGGCAGAAAGAAAACTTACTTTTAAAATAAGTCTGTGATGAATCTTTTTAAAAAATATAGGCTCTTTTGCAATCTCTTGAATTTATTTGTTGTATAAACTTGGGGCATTTATAAAATAACTTTTCTCAAAACAAGAAGTCCGTGAACCCTGTTTACTTCTTACATATCTATTTTAAAAGTACTCATTTTCAATTTTGACATAGATATGACTTTGTAGGGGCTTTTAAAAATAAATAGGAATTGGAAATGGAACTCAGCATAAAAGCAATTAACATGAGGCTCCAATACCAGAGGTTTTCTTAATTTTAATTTCTCATTAAGAAGAAAAAGAAAAAGAAGAGGCTTATTCAGTGCTTAGAACTTGCCAGGAAGTGTCTCAGCCCTTCACATATATTAAGCCTTTCCTTACACCTCTCTAACCCCCTGCAAGATGGGTGCTATTGTTGGACACACAGAGGGGCTACACTATAACTATTGAAGTTATCCTGGCCCTCTACATCCCATGGCAGTGGTGGTGCTCATAAACAACTCAATCAGGACACATATTTGATACAAGATCTTGTTTATCTTTTGTCTGAAGCCCTGGTTACTTATATACCGTATTTTCCGGCATATAAGACGACCCCCTAATTTTACAGTTAAAACATAGGTTTAGGCCTATATTCGCTGTATAAGACTATCCCCCACTGTGGACCATTCCCCTTCACTTTTGCTTTATCCAGATAGAGAATTTAAGTCCTTTATTCTCTTCCACCTTTAAAATGCATTGGGCTATGAAGATAGTAAGGGAACCTCGCCACCTGGTGGCCACTTTCTGGTCTCAAGAACAGAGTATTGCCTTCCACCTTGCTGCTCACTCAAGCCTGCCAAGTCACTTCTCAAACAGATCAGTTGGCCTTTACTTAAGGGTCCTTGTCTTCTAAAATCATTTGCTCTGCCCAGATCCATCCAAATAAAAATGGAAATAGCAGGTCTTTTTCTCTCTTCTTCAAGTGAGGAGGTTTCATGAGTCAGAGTCCAGCAACAGTGGACCAGCACTCTCCAGATCTTGTTTCATTTTCAAAAAGATAAGATATTTAGTATCTCTGCCCTTTAAGAAGGGCTCACAGTTGCCCAGAAAATTGTCATTCTAAAATATCCACTTCATAGTTGCCTCCTGTAGCGTGAGATTCACCTCTAAAGCAGAGAAAGGAACACATAGGCACCCCTCATTTTAAACAATTTATGCAATTAAAACATTGCATGTGAATTATATTTTTGAATCTCTAAGCACAATGATGATCTGGATAACACTGTTTTCTCAAATAATTCATAAAGCACAGTTTTTTGAAATTTAGTTTTCTCAACTCTAGATAGGCTGTGCCCAGCTAGCTGTATCAGAATCACTTGTGAAAATTACAAGACAAAGACAAAAAGATTCCTGGGTCCTGCTCCAGAGATTCTGATTCAGTAGATCTCTGGTGATGCCAGTGCATCAGTGTTTCTAAATACTCCCAGGAAATACAGATAAGCTGTGAGCTTAGGGAACCAGTGTGCCTACACCACCTTTGCTGACCATAATAAAGAATGTTGATGGCTAACACACAAATTAGATAATGTTTTCACTTATCAGGTTGGGAAACAAGGAGAAAAGTAGTGCCCGTATTTTCCGGCGTATAAGACAACCGGGCGTATAAGACGACCCCCTAATTTTACAGTTAAAACATAGGTTTAGGCCTATATTCGCTGTATAAGACGACCCCCCACTCCCGAGGCTGTAGTCTTATACAGTGAATATAGGCCTAAACCTATGTTTTAACTGTAAAATTAGGGGGTCGTCTTATACGCCCGGTCGTCTTATACGCCGGAAAATACGGTAAATATCTGCTTCTAGGAATGATGTGAAGAATGGGGTATTTTTCTTCCCTTCTGCTGAGAGTGTGAGCTGCTGCAAAGGGTTAAGATAGTAATTAGACAGTAATTTTTAACATTTAAAATGTTAAATTGGCCCAGAAATCCCAGTTTAGGACCCTGAATGTAAATATTGAGGACTAAAATGTTTATTGTAGCATTATTTGTAGGACAAACAAATGGGAACTGGAATAAATTAAGATCTAGCCATTCAATAAGATATAATACAGTGTTTGAAAGAACTCAATTAGGGGATGCTGGGATAGTTTAGCATGTTGAGCACTCATCTTGCAGCTCTGGGGTCTGAGGATTGAATCCTGACCCTGGCCTTTGTGGATCCATATGCTGAACTGGGGTGAGCCCCCAGTTTGGTTCTCACCAGGGCAAGCTTCCTGTGTGGGAGGCCCTGGGCCAGTTCCTGTTTTGCTCAGTCCTGTTCCCACCTGTGAAATGAAAACTATGTAGAAATCTAATGATATACAACTATGGAGACTGCTCTGGACCCTCCCTCTTCTCTTTCTCTCTCTCTCTTTTTTTTCTCTCTCTCTCTCTATCAAAAACAATACAAATAAGCCTTTAAAAAAATAGAAGAACTCAATTATACCTGAATATTTTAACCTGGAAAAAGGTCTATATACTCTTAAATCAATGAGTTGCTGACTTTCATATACATACACACAAACAAATACATATATATATACACACACACACACACACATATATACATATATAATATATAAATATATATAATATAAAATGTGCATATATTACTATAATACATATTCTCATTTATACTCATAAAAGGAATAGAAAAAAAAAGTTTTTGAAGCTGAAGTGTTTGTTATATATGTTTGTGTGAGAGGAAAGAAAGATGTAAAATGATACATCATTTTAACATTGCAAACTTCATGGTGGGAGTAGAATGAGAGGATTATTGATTTTTAACTTTTTTCCCCCATACAGTTCTACATTGCGCTCATCATGAAAAGCATGAATTTTCTTCACAGAGTGATCTTTGCTGGTGTATAGGAACAACTATTTTTGTGCGTTGATCTTGTTCCCTGCAACTTTGCTGAATTTGTTAAATAGCTCTAATAGTTTTTTGTTTGTTTTTGCAGATTCTTTGGGATTTTCTAAATATAGAATCATGTCACTTGTGAACAGAGGTAGTTTTATTTCTTCCTTTCTACTTTGGCTATCTTTCATTTCTTTTTCTTGCCTAATTGCTCTAAGGAGAGCTTCCAGTACAATATTGAATTGCAGTGGGGAAAGCAGGCATCCTTGTCATGTTTCTGATTTTAAAAGGAAAGATTATAGTATTTCAGCCTTGAGTATGTTAGCTATAGATTTTTCATAAATGCCCTTTATTGTGTTGAGGAAGTTTACTCCTATTCCTAAGTTTCTGAGTATTTTTATCATGAAAAAGCACTGTTTTTTTAAAATGCTTTTTCTGCGACAAGTGAGTCTTATGAGTCTTTCCCTTCTATTAATGAGGTATATGACACTCTTTGATTTTTTTTATATTGAACTACCCTTGTATTCCTGGCATAAACTGTACATAATCAGGGTGTCTAATAGTTTTAATACACAGTTGGATTGAATTTCTTATTATATTGAGGATTTATGTTCATCAGGAATATTGCACTATAGTTTTCTTATGGTATCTTTGTCTGGTTATGTTATTGGGTTGATGCTGGCTTCAAAGTGAGTTTGGAGGTGCTTCTAAACTCATTTTATGGTTTTAGTATCTTGAGAGAGACAGAGGGCCCAGAGCAGTCTCCATAGTTGCAAATCATTAGTTTTCTACATAGTTTCATTCCACAGGTACATGCAGGACTGCTCAGGGCAGGAACCGGCTGGGGCCTCCCACATAGGAAGCTTATCCCGGTGAAAACCAAACTGGAGGCACAACCCCAGTTCAGCATATGGGCCCACACAGGCTGGGGCCAGGATTCAATCCTCAGCCCTGGAGCTGCAAGACAAGTGCTCAATCTGCTGAGCCATCCTGCCATTCCCGGTTTCTACAAATCTTGATGTCCAGTATGTATGTTCCCCTTCTTTAGTCTTCTGTTTCCAAATAATGTGGGCTATTTTTAGCCCTTACTTTTTTAGTTGTTTCTTTGCTGATTTTTGCTGTGGATTTAGACACTGCCTGAAAGTTGTCCATACACACACACAGTCTTTTACGTATTTTGATAGTGGAAGGTAGGAAAAATTTATCTTCTACAGGTTTGTAGCTGAAGAGCAATTTGCCTCAAGATGAATGATAAGAAGGCTGTCCAGAAAAAAAATCCACCCATAAGTTCCTGTATTTTTCATATTACAGAGCTGGATACTTTCTGGACAGCCCTTGTATACATACAATGGAATATTATTCAGCCTCAAAAAGAAATGAACATCCGATGCATGCTTCAACATGGACTAACCTTGAAAATCTTATGCAAAGTGAAATAAGCCAGATAGAAAACAATAAACATTGCATAATTCTATTTAAATGAGGTATATAAAATAAACAAAAAAACAACAACAAAACAAAGTAGTGGTGTCTACCAGGGGCTGGGAGATGGGTAAATGATAACTTACTGTTTAATGGCTACAAAGTTTTAGTTTGGGAAGATGAAAATGTTCTGGAGCTGAATAGTTGTGATGCTGGCACAACAATGTAAGTGTACTCAGTTCCATGAAATTGTCCATTCAAAAATGGTTTAAATTTGGGGAAGCTGGGATGGCTCAGTGGGTTGAGTGCTCACTTTGCAGCCCTGGAGTCTGAGGATAGAATCCTGGCCCTGGCCTGTATGAACCCATATGCTGAAGTAGGGTGTACCCCCAGTTCAGTTATTGCTGGGACATGGAAGGCCCCAGCCCAGTTCCTGCCCTGCATAGCCCTGCATCCACCTGTGGAATGAAACTATATTGAAAACTGATGATGTACAACTATGGAGACTGCTCTGGGCCCTCTCCCTTCTCTCTGTCTCTCTCTGTCAAAAAAATAAACAAACAAAAAATACATACACACACACAATAAAAATAAGTCTTTAAAAATAAACAAAAAACTAAAGTGGTTAAAGTGGTAAATTTTATTTCAACTATATTATACCACAATCTTAAAAAGAGAAGAAAATTGATGGGAACAAGGACAGACAACTAGACCAATAGGGAAAAAAAGTGAGCACAGAAGCAGACCCATAGGAGCTTGGTAGATGATAAAAAAGACACTGAAATCAGTGTGGGGTGGGGGGTGGGTGTGTGTGTGTGGGGGGTGGGGGACTATCCAATGAACAATGTTGGACAACAGGCTACTGCTATGGTAAAAGATAAAATTATAACCTTACCTTACATTATACATGAATTAAATTACAGTTGAATAACACTATCAAACTGTTACCAGGAATGGTGATCATCTTTGGTTCTTGTCTTCTTGAAGGAAAAAATCAGTCAAGAGATAGTTTTGCACAGGTATAAAGCAACAAGAAGTTTTATTAGTAAAAATGTACACATTGAGATAGGAAGCAGGCTGAACTGAGAGAGGGGAGCAGCCTCTCCTTACATAATGTAAGGGATAGGTAAAATTGTCTCCCAATGATTAATTTAAAAGAAGCAAAACTATAACGGTATGGTCCTGAGAAACAGGTGTATTTGCCTAAGCAGGATGTTTATCCTCTTGCATTTTTCTGATGCCTTATCATCTTGATTTAGGGACAGCTGCTAATGGATGCTCCCCAACTCAAAAAAAAAAAATCCAGGGCCAGCTCCCTCTTTCCACATTCTTCTGATGACCTGTCTTCTTGATTTAGGGGCAGTTGCTAATGGACCCCCTAACAGGGGCTAGTTCCCTCCTTCTGCACATTTCTTTCCACCAACCCTGTCAACACAATGGAAGGACACTCTTTAAAGTTTTTGGGAAAAAAATGTGGTGATATTTATAAGATATTAGTAAAAAAGATTTCTTGGACATGGTATGCAAAGCTATATTAGATTCCCAGAGCTACTGTGTGTCTCTGTCTCTAATTTGTCTTAAAATAAGAATATCAGTTATATAGTATTAAGGGCCCACCCACATTATTCCACTATGATCTTATTTTTTTTTTTATTTTTTTTTTTATTTTTTAATTTATTGTTAAATTTGATGAGGTTACATTGGTTGGTAACATATGATCTTATTTTAACTAATTACATCTGCAAGAAACCTATTTCCAATTATAGTTGGGGGACAGGATTTCAACACATCTTTTTGGAGGACACAGTTCAGCCCATAACAAAAGCATTAACCCTAAGGGAAAGGAGTGGTATATTTTATCATATTAAATAAAAAAGTGAGCAATTTCTTTCTTTCTTCTATAGAATATGTCAGAAAAGAAGATATCATGAAAAAGAGATTAGAAGTCCTTTTCCTCATTTTTAGCAACCTTGGTACTATAAAACCAATGTGAGTATTAAATAAACAAAATCTGCATATTTTAATATAATAATCGCTTTTATTGAAAAAGTAACAAGTATTTTAAATTTTTACTATAAAAACATAGATTAAAAATTAATTACCTCTAG
Source organism: Craseonycteris thonglongyai (assembly GCA_004027555.1). NCBI lineage: Eukaryota > Metazoa > Chordata > Mammalia > Chiroptera > Craseonycteridae > Craseonycteris > Craseonycteris thonglongyai. The sequence goes on from PVKE010032995.1 coordinate 10,298, forward strand.
ATTCTTTTTTAAAAATTTATTTTATTGTTTGTGACAGAGAGAGAGAGAGACAGAGAGAAGGAGGAGGCCCCAGAGCAGTCTCCATAGCTGTGCATCATCAGTTTTCCACATGATTTCATTCCACACAGGTGGGCGGGGGGGCGGGGGGGGGCTGTGCAGGGCAGGAACTTGGTGGGGGCCTCCCCATGGAAGTCACACCCCCATGAGCTGGGGGCCTAACCCAGGGCCTCCCACATGGGAAGTTTGCCCCAGAGAGAGGTGAGCTGGGGGCCACACCCCAATTCATCATATGGGTCCACATGGGCCAGGGTTGGGGGATTCAATTCTCGGACCCTGGGGCTACAAAGTGAGCATTTAATCCAATGAGTCATCCCAGCTTCCCCCCAATTTTTGCTTCCTCCCATGCAGGAGGCCCCCAGTTCGGTTCCTGTCTCCCCCACCCCACCCCACCCTGGTTGGCCCCCAGCTCAAGGAGGCATGCCTCCTGTAGCTAATGATGTGCAAAACTATGGAGACTGCTCTGGCCCTCCCCCTTTCCTCTGTCTCTGTCTCTGTCAAATATTTAAAAAAATAAATCTTTAAATTAAAATTTGATCATACAACCAAAGAATATAAATTATGTTGTATTTAGGAATAAAAATGAAAAGAGATTAGACAAATAATACAACTATTTTTTTTTCCAATTGCTTTGATTAAATGATGAAATAAAGTGAAATGTTTTGTATCATGATTTTGAAAGATAAAAATAATTGCTGTTCTTCTGGCAGTGGCAAATAAATGATACAACTTTAAGCCAATATACTAGATACTGACATTTGGCAGTGGAGGCAGGGGTGGGTCTTTATTTGGCTCATTTCTGCTGATTTACCTGTGTCTGTCATTTTCACTTCCCCATTTCTCCTCCTCACAAGAGACCACATTCCCTGATTTCTGATTGACAGATCACTGTAATAGAGTCCTTTATCAAAAATATCTTCAGTGCTTTTGGCCAGCTTGACATTTCGTAGTACAAGCCATTTGAACTACCGGTAGTTCATTGTTCACAGAACACAGCTTTAATGTGTTTAACAAAGTGATACTATTTTGAGTGAATTTTCTTATTTCCACCAAACACAAGTGTATGGAGGCAACTTCTGTAAGGTCCTGCACAATGCAAACTCCCATTGCACGTTGCATATATCGACAGAGGATTGCCTTCCCAGACCATGACCCTTCACTGGTATCTCTTTCGACTTTGAGAATGTTGTCCATTATGGCAACCTGGAAACTATCAATATGATATACTACTTAAGATATGGATTGCTACTCTTTCTTCTGGAATCTTCACAAGAGTAGATGATAAAGACAGAAGATGTTAATTGCTATACAATGGTTTGAAAACCAAGAATCTTCTAGATTTCTGTTAACAAATATATCAGGTAGAGCTCTGAAAGGTCTTTTAGCATTTTCATTTTTTTGGAATAACTTGGTCACTTCTCACAGATAACAACAACAACAAAAAGTGTATGTTACAGAGTCTTTCTTCTGGCTACTTTGCTTAGGCTGCCTTACTTTGTCAGATATATATTAATAGTTTCATAATATATCATATTGTTTGTTCTTTGCATGTTTGTTTCTGACCACTTACCCAATTAAAAAGGCCCCAAAAAAACTGGCTTCTTGGTCCATGTCAATCAGTTGATCATTATTTACAGATACAAAAATTCTGTCATCTTCTTTAAGTTCAAACAGTCCACCTTGATAGATGGAATAGAGTCCGTATTCCGAATCTTTAGACCAACAACTATTTCTAGCACTTTTCATCAGCAGTATAGGGTCAGGATAGCTTGTGAGTTTGTAAATATATTGTACCATTTGCTTGTTTTTCTTTCTGTTTTCTTCTCTTGAAACTGTTCCTAAAATGTCTGGTTCTTGAAAAGTAAAGTATGTTTGGGCATAGATATAATAAAACCCCGTTTGATGGACAACCAGCTCTCCATTCCTCAGGTGCAAATTATTCAAGAATGAATGTCCTTTTCTTGATGACTCCCAGGAGCTTATTTTCTGGCCCAAAACCTTTTCATTCCTGGACACTGGAGGAAGATCGGAGATAAAGTTAAGAGAAGAGAGATTGTAGCAAAGCAAGAAATTTCCCAATAGCTGTTGCTAGCCTTTTTAATATTTTTGGCTGGTATTACAAAGAATTTCAATGAAATATAAAATTTCTTGATCCTTTAGTCTTACAAAAATTCTAAATTCTGGTCATATAGAAATCTGAAGGCTTCTATATTACTGTGACCTGTTAGGAGTCCCTTATCTTTCTGCATCTCGTCCACCACTTATGCGACATCTGCCACACTCATCTTTGATTAGTAGTAGCACAGGGGATGATTCACTCAGGTGGAAATCTTTACTCCTGGGCAGAACTTCTACCCTGAACCCCTGCCTCCCTTCCTGGATGGTGAATTCAAACGAACACGTATGAGGAAACCCAAAGAAACATATCTTCTTCCTTAAACCTAGAGCTCAGAACTTCTTGCTATTCCTTTGGGTCTTTTGGGGTTCCTCCTTGGTCTTTCTCTATAATCCAGAGTCAAAGTCACCATCCAAACAGAAGGCATCTCTAGTCCACAGTAGGACAGGGCACAAGGTTTGGTAAAGAGATCCCAGATTTAAAGATCTTCAGATCTTTGAATCCCTTAACTCCTAGAGACTGAATGAAAAAGGGTCCCACTAAAATGAGCGTATGATGTTCCTTTAAACTTTGGGCACATCTCCATGATTGAAGAAATTTAATTTTTAAAGAGTTTAAAACAGCTGTTATATTTGTTGATGATTAGTAAACAGTAATATTGTAATAATAATTTCATTCATAGGCAGAACATCTCAATCATTTATGAAACATAAATTCAGAAATACCAGGAAGGCAAATGCCCAGAAAAAGAACAAACCACAACAAAACAACCCCTCCCCAAATCCCCGATAAACTTTTACCCATAAAATATGCCTGAAATGTCTTTAACGTGGGACAAAACCTTTCATAATGATAAAAATGACTACTTATTACAATATACCAAGCATTTTGCATGTGTTAATATTTACTGTTTTATGAGTTAAACATTATCTCTACTTTGTGTATGAAGAAACTGAAGCATGATTTGGTTAAGTAATTTGCTCAAAGCATATATCTTGGTAAGGAGGAGCTGGGATTCCAATGTGGGTATTTAGAATAATAAGACCCATGTACCTAACTACAGCACTCTGTGAACACCTGTACTACAGTTAAAATCTAGGTTTAACATATTTTGTTAAAAACTATATAAAACTGGCATTTCTGTAAGTAAAAAACTGTCAAATACTGGCAAGTTCCTTCAGTTCGACCAAATAGAAATGCCACAAGGAATGCTTAATGACTCATGATGAAAGTAAGTGACTGATTTAGAACCTTTGAGGAGGAGGAAGATCTGATGAAAGCAAGAGAAAGAGAAAGAAAGAGAGAGAGAGAGAGAGAGAGAGAGAGAGAGAGAGAGAGAGAGAGAGAGAGAACTTGAAAAAGGAAGTAAAAAGCAAAAATGGGGGCATGGGAAACTCAAAGACCAAGTTCTCCCACTTCATAATTTTCCTAAGGCCAGTGATGCCAGGGCAGTAATTGAGCAATTTGTCTTGTAATCTTGCTTCTGAAAAGAGTCAGTCTGAAACCTGATTACCACAGAGCATTTTGTAGATAGCTGTGCGAACATTTCAGGTACAAATTAAAATAATAAGGTGTTTGGAACAAATTCTTTCATTGCCTTTCTTTAAACCAGGGGTGTCAAACTCAATTAAAACACGGGCCATTTGGTGCAACAGGCAAGATTCACGTGGGCCACATCACATTTACAAACATCGCCGGAACTGAGTCAGCGTGTTTATACACGACCACAGGCCCCCAGGAAAGGCACTGGGCCACGTGTATACTCGTCTTCAGTAGTTAAAGGGTTAATGAGGGAATTGTGTGTACCATATTGCCTCGATTTCCCCGAAGCGCTATTTTCTTCATTACAATTTTTTCTATTTTCATTTTACTTCAGAGCATCGTGGGACACAAAAAAATTACCACAGTTTGACACCCGTGCTTTAAACCATGCATTTTTGTTTTTCTTACTTAGAGCTGGTAATAAGCTTCTTCTCCGACTGGTCCCCGTTATGTGAGCTGCTGCTCTCTGAGCTCCTTTTTCTCTTCCTAAGTAAGGAATATTTTGCTGTTTTTCTAAAAAAGAAATGACAAAGAATCATTAGCACTTGTCAAACTATCTATCAGATACATTGCTGTTCACAACTATTGTCCATCAGGCGTTTTTAGCATACTGGGCTTCAGAAGTTGATTATATGGGTTTTCATATAAACAGCCTATATTTTAGTATGATATTCAGTCTACTCCAATTTATCTTTAATTTGAAAATCATGTTAGATGGGAAGAATAAGCAGTAACCTGGGTTATAATTTATCAGCATCTCAGTGGCAATCATAGTGAATATATAACAGCAAAGTGAAGATTCTGGCCCTTTTCTAAAAATACCCGAAGAAACAAATAAACAAAACTGTGGACTTCTAATAATCTTGCTGAGTCATTTCAAGTATACAAATAACCAGGTATTGGCAAATTTCCACTTTGAGTTGTACGTATATACAGAAACAGAGTGATACCAATTTCATCATGTCAATTATTTTTTTCTCTTTGAAAGCTAATGCTGATTCTAAAGGAGTAGCAGTGATAACAGTTGTCCAGAGATGCTACAAGCTGGTCTCCAATAATCATTCCCCACTACCTCCCAAAAGGAACACAAATTGACATACTGATTGTGACAATGAGTATCTGAGCATATAAATTGCTGATTTACTAGATCATAATAAGCAAATAATATTTGTTGACCACTGTCAAAATAATTTGGATGAGCCTTAAAAGTTACAAATTCAACAAACTACTCTTTTAAAAAACTAACTCAAAGTTCTCAAGTGCATTTACATTGGTTTTTAAGATAAATTATATTCTTTCATCAGGCAAATACTGCCAAGGACAAGGCACTATTCACTATGGCCTGCTGGGGCAGCAAAGATTAATCGCTGGTTACACTGACTGAGCCCTCAAGGGACTTAAACGACCATTTAGGGAAGATATGAATTAGAAAGTGAAAATTTACCTATGAGAACTAGAAGTAAAGGGTGATAGCTATCAGAGGAGAGAAACAGTCCTATGTACTGGAAACTGAGGTCAGGGGAGGGTTTATGCTAAGGCACTTCATTCACTTACTACAATAAACCAAAGTACCCACCACATCTATGTCAGGCACTCTTTTAGGGACAAGAAAAAAGAATTATAAGCAAACAAATGCAAGAAAGTGTTTGAGGTGCAAGGATAATTATCGGAATGGGGTAAGGATAGGCAGGCTTAGTGCCCATAGGAATGGAAGAAAGCCTGAGATAGGATGTGCAAAACAATCTTGGAACACAGGCATGAAAAGAATTCAGTTTCAGGCTTGAATGATGAGACAAACTACAGAGGATCTGAATGTTAGGCTAAGAGATTTGGATTTTACAAGACATGGGAAGACTGAAAGATGTGGTCAGGAAGTAAAGAGATATGTTTTATGCTTTAGGCTAACCTATCTCTCATAGTAAGGTATGATGGATAGTAGGTGAGAGCGTTGGAGATTGGCAAGTTAGACTATTATAATTAATCAAGTCTGAGAGCAGAAGGCCTAGGCTAATAGTAGAGAGAACTAAAAGGAGGTGATAAAATTCCATAGGAGGGAAGCCAGGATGGCTCAGCTGGTTAGGTGCTCATTTTGTAGCCCTGGAGACGGAGGATCAAATCCCAGCCCTGGCCCATGCAGACCTGTATGCTGAGCTTCAGTGTGTGTCCCATGCAGAAAGCCCCCAGCCCAGTTCCTGCCCTGCATATCCTCTGCCCACCTGTGTGGAACTAAACCATGTCAAAAACTGATGATGTACAACTATGGAGAAGGCTCGGGGCCCTCCCCCTTCTCTCTGTCTCTCTCTGTCTCTATCAAAAACAATAAATCTTTAAAAACAATTCCATGGGGGAAAAATAAATGGGAAATTACCATCTCTTGTCATTTCTTCTGATCTGGTATTAATTGTTACTTTTTCAGGTTGGGTTCATTCTCAGATGCTCAGCTTTCAAAGTTGATGTGTCCATTTACTTTTAACCTCCATTGTTAAATAACTTATAAAGCCTTGCCTGCCCTTAAACATTAACACTTTGTTTTAGCTTAAATTTCAATAATGAAATCGAATTATGAATACCTTGCATTTGAAGTCATTGCAAGGTATTGAAAAGTCTGATTTTGAAGCAAATTCTGAAGAGAGGAAATTTCCAAATGGCTGTAGCAAACACAGATGAGGAAAAAAAGCTTGCAAAAATGGCTATTATGGGTACATCTTGGTATACTGAGAAATACATGATTTCTACACCTTATTGGAATTAAAAGAAAAAAAAAAGAATATTCTTCCAACACTGAAAATAGTACATGCATCTCCTGTAGACTGTTGATCTGGCATGCCTCACCAGAAGAGGCGGAGTGTTTATCACTCTCCTTATCACTTTTGGCTTTGGGAAAATGACCAGAAAGAATGCAAAAAACAAACAAACAAACAAACAACCCCACTTAGACCCCATTCTTCATATTTAACAAAAACTATTTAATAAAGGAAAATGAAGGTTGTAATGAGGAAGCTTATTGTATTGAAAAAAGATTGCTGAGATGTAGGGAGACATCATTGATCACAAACATAAAACTGTTACTGCTGCCAGCTTGGTGTGTCCCGAGAAGAAAAGTCTCCTGTAAGTATATTTAGGACTATATGGCCATTAGTATGGGAGAAATGGGGTGATTGTGAGCCAAATGCAAATAATTAGTAAACTTAATTCAGTAATTTTATTTACATATGTATTACATCAAAAACATATGCTAAGAACCTTCTGTGTAGAGCTAGATGGTATTGGCACAACACTGAAAATGCACAAAACTGCCACTGAATTGTGCACTTTAAAAATGGTTAGTGGTGTGTTATGTAAATTTTATCTCAATCAAAATGCACACACACACACACACACCCCTTTCAGGTACTGCGGGTAAAATTGGGGGGCCTGCTAGGTTTAAAGCATAGGGTTAGGTGCTAGGTATAGAGAGGTGAGAGAACCAGGTATGTTTTCTGTCTTTGTGGATCACTAATCCAGTAAGAAACGAGACAACACAGAGATCCAAAATACATAATAATGAAAAGAAATGAACAGGGGAAGTGTGATAGAAATCACAGGGTGTGGGGGAATATTCTTAGAAAGATGTCCAGGGAAAGTCTGACAATTAAGTGATGAGGATAGATGAGCAGAAGCCAGTTTTGTGAAAAGCCAGAACTGAAAGAAGCCAGCTGGAGGACCGAACTAGCCAGCCTGGGCACACACTGAAGGCAGGCGTGGCAAGAAGAGGTTGCTGACCAGGAACAGGAAGATCGCTGTGGCACAGGGACCACAGGAGGAGCACTGTGGGTGGGTAGAAGGTTTGCTAGGAAAGGAACGATGGAGCTAGGTAGGGGCTTCTGCAGAAAGAGCGGCATTGCGGTGGTCAGAAGCAGAGAAGGTGGGTAGCTTTGGAGCCTTTATTTATCTTATTTGCACCCATGGTCTAGAAAGGATTTAGATGGCTTTTTCTACAATACCTTGGAAGGTAAAAAAATAATACTAACTAATAGAAGAAATTGAGATGAAAGAAAAGTCCATGTTGGAAAAATAAGATTCAGCTGAAATGAAGTTCTGGCTACAGGTAGGTTGCAGACTTAGTTCTGAACTTTCTAGTTACCGGGGAAGGGTTGGGGGGAAGGGGGAAGGGG
>PVKE010032996.1:0-18176 GCA_004027555.1 Craseonycteris thonglongyai
CATGCTCACTCTGGGCTGAGGAGTGCCCTTTGACTCCTGTCCTGTTACACCCCTGTCCTCTGCAGCTGCCCCATCTCCACAGTGGGTGACTGTCCTGCTGCTGATTGATTTATGCATCTAAACCTCCCACTAAAGTTCTTCCTCCGGTTTCCGTCCAATTACGGGATGTCTCTGGATTCGTGACCAGGCAGCTCTGCAGACTAAACACATATACGGGGCTTGTTGTCCCCATCCTGCCCCTGAATTATGAACACCGGTCAGCACCACCGTTTTTCGTGATGCGCTGGGCCCCGACCTGTAGACAGATGTGACCTTGTTCTTCACGTTCCCTCCTCAGGCTCTGGACAAAGCCCTGTGCTTCTGTCATAGTTTCCCACATTTCATCGTGAAAAAGGTTGTTTATAAAATAAAATTCAGAGGCCACATCTGATGTGGGAGAGGCAGTGCCATTTACTGATGCCTGCTGGGTGCATGGGAGGCATCTCTGCAGAGCAAGGCTGTGGGGTCACTGAGAAAGCACGGAAGTGAGGCAGCATCTGGTGGTCCTTTCTCCAGCTCTGCAATTACAGGATGTCGGGTGGGACAGAAGGACCAGCAGGTGGTCGATTCACTCAAGTCTGAACTAGGCGATGGTGTGGCCGTGTGTTTGCAATTTCTCTCCAAGCTGTTGCTTTGTGTGACTCCTGAATTCAGAACTTGGCTTTCATGTCAAAGGACCTTTCAGACTCATACAGTTGTGTGACCTGCGTACAGGAGGGACAGGCAGTGGCGTGCAGCATTCTGGACCTCCCGGCCTGAGTGGCGGGTGTTGAGGGGCTTTGGGACTTCAGAGAGATTCTTCTGTGATGTTTCTCCTTTGCAGACCAATTTCTAGCTCCCTAAACATCTGTTTTAGTTATTTTGCTTACTATCTTATTTTTATAGCCCTTTATATTTTGTATTCATAAATGATAAAATGTTTATAAGATTTACAATAGGTAAAGGTTGTTAAAAATAAATACAGGTGGCTATGAAGTCTGGAAATATTGACAATGATTTTTAAATAGATTGAGCCCCTTTTATTATTTCCTCAAGGGTAAAGGCTGAAGTTTATTCTGTGGAAATTAGACACAGATTATCGTAGGCAACATGGACTGACTGACATGCAATGGCTGATGGGAACACTGTCTTAATGTGCAGTGTTCATTGCAATTTTGCTCAGTTTATGGAGGTATGAATTGCTGGTGATGGACAACACATTCACATGTGACAATAAGCTGCTCATTTTAGATGTTTTTCTGTCTTTTCAGACTTTACACTCACCCTGACCAACTTTAATTCAAAAGACTGAGTAATGATCACTCAGTTTATCCTGTTAAAAGAGTCAATGTGAAAGGATATATTATTCTTTGTAAAGGATTTCTGGTATGAATGCTATTAAAACTGAAAATGTGTATATCTTACTCTCCAGCAATCGTATTTCTAAATATCTTCCCATTCTGTTCTGATCATTAAACTTCTGAGCAGAAGCTGCACTCCAAAAGAAAAGAGCAATGAAGTAGAATACTAGCGGGCCTCTCTGGCCAGATTCCAGCAACATGTACTTAATGACATTCTAAAGGCATAAGGTAGAAAAGTGCTCATAAATCTGTGACTTATTAAGAGAAGGGAGTTTCTTGTTGAGGTAAACAGGCCAAAAGAGCCGATTGTCATGTCCACGTGGCTTAGAGAAAGGGCTGTAACACAGTTACACTGATAAGTGACGAGATAGACTTTAACCAAAAGCACCCTTGAGCATGAAGTGGATTTAACAAGGGAAGGACAATGAGGTGCCATGAGCAGCAAGAAGCTTGCATGTTGCCTCACTAAGGTGCACCCTTCAGAAAGGGCTGGATGTGTAGTGGAAGGAGTTGGATAATTAATGTACCATATACTTTGTGCACATTAATGTTCACTTTGTTCCTGTATACTTTTGTCCAATTCAGATGTTAAGCTGTCCCTTCTAGTATTTGTTAGGCTATGTGTATATATCAAGCATAGATTAAAGAATATATCTTGTAAGATTCTTAAATATTTGAATCCATGTGTCCTTTCTTAGCCCTACAAGGAGTATAAAAGACATCCAGACTGCCTGAGTCACGGTAAATGTGCACTTTTAAGAATTCCATGTAAAATGAATCCTCTTAAATAGCCCATCAGTCTAAGCTCTGTCAGCTGAGCTTTAGAAATTTGGCATATGCTGGAAACAGGAATAATCCCGTGTGGGGGTATTACCACATTTTAAGGGAAAACAATAAGAAGTATAATTTAGCCAGAGGATAAAATAGGAAAATTGCCAGATATCTGACTCATCTGTAAAAATTTTTACATGTTAGTCTGTTTCATTTAAAAATACAACAAAACCCGCAAACCTGACACAAGCTGTATGTGCAGAATAATGCCCCATCTCTGAGCCCCTGGGAGGGACAGGGGACCCCAGGTGCTCCTGCGCTGGGTGACTTCTTCTGGAGGCTCGTTTGGTGCAGTCCTTCACCGTGTATCTGGAGTAAAGTCACCCCCAAGTTCAGATCTTGTCCCCAGTGACATAAAACACGTGATATGGACACCATTTGACTGGACAGTAACTAAGAATGGACAAATAAGGTTTTATCTTTCATTGGCAGAAGTCTATCCGTGTTTAAAATGGACATTCTCCAAAATCGGAGCTCAAGCTCATAGACACCCGTGGGGGACAGGACTGTGCGGGTCTACGCCTGTGAGTCTTTGGGTCAGAGGTGATGACATCGCAAAAGGACAAGCACTCGAGAAATTGCCCCACAGCCCAACGTGGGCGATGCTGGCGATATGTGAGTGTCTCGGGGCTCACGGAGGGGCAGGGTCACTGACACCCCCTCCATGCTGCCCGTTCTCTCAGTGGCTTTAGCTCCATGAAGGACCTGTCAGCATGCCTGTCAGGATCCCACAGATGCCTGCGAGCTTCTGCCAGTTCTGGGGGGAGGTCGCAGAGGGGTGCTCTTGTGGGGTCCCTCGTGCGGGTCTCTGTGGGGGCCCCTCTGTGGGGGGCTCTCCAGGGCTGGCCCTCCTGCATCTTATGGCAGGACAGGGGCAATGGGACTGGCTCCTTCCTGCTTCTCCCTGTCCCGTTGGTGTCCCCCTTTGTGACATTTCTCCTGACAGGAGCGTGGGGTCTACGTCCAGCTCCCCTAACTCGCAGAAGTAAGCTCTGGTTCCTACAAGGACCCGGCAGCAACCAGGCTCAGCATCCCTTCCCCCTCCCCACACACACTTTGTGCTGCTGTCCCTGAGCTCCCAAGGGCCCAGGTACCCCTATCCTGGGAGCCCCCCTTCCTGGAGAATTGAGCAGGCCTGTGCCCACTTGCCCTCCAACCAGGTCCCTGTCCCTCATCTGGGGTCCTGACAGGCCTGGAGAAGAGCCACTTCTGCTGTCATCTGATCAGGGTCTCTGTAGCAGGACTCTCCGCGACAGCAAGGACACACCCTGGAGCTGAGCCCCTGTGTGTCCTGCCTGGGACACATGGCTCAGTCACTAGAGAAATTGCTCCTGCTCCCCCAGCTTTTCCCTGGGACCTGGTCCTTGGAGAGGCCAGCTGGGCTGGAGCAGAAGGCAGGGGACCCCCCTGAACTGTTCCCTCATCCTGGACAGGTCACTGGGGCTCGTGGTGTGACAAACATTGTCTGATGACCTCTTCTCACTCCAGGCTCTGAGATGAGCCAGGTGAACAAGACAAGACTTGCTACATGACCCCAGGCCAGCCCATTGACCTTTAAAGTCCCACCTGTGCCCGGGAGCCATCCAGGGACCACACGTGTAAGCCAAGTTCACAAACTGCATCCCGAGGTCGCCAGTCCTGCAAGCTGATGAAATGCAGTGTGAAGTCGCCCTTCCCTGCTTGAGGCTCTGCCCCCTCTGTGAACCTGGTCTTCTCAGTAGCAGCCACCGGTGGTGTCTCTGGTCTTGGCTCTGGGAGCTGCAGTGGGGTGACCACCTGGGTGGGATCACTGTGAGCCACTGGACCCCTCACTTTCCCTCCCCTCAGCCTGCAGATGGGGTGGGACTGCAAGGCTTTCCAGTGACTGCATGACGCATGGACAAACCATGTCACTTAGCCACTATCCTCTGCACCTTCCCCTGGGAGCACCTTGTGCCACAGTCACATGGTGACTGACACAGTCACGTCCTGCTCCATATCTGGAGGGGGCTGTGGGTGCCCGTGAGTAGGCCGTTCTCTGACTGGGGTAGATGTGGAGCCTGTGGGAACCTCTGTTCTCCCACCTGAACCCCTCAGAGCTGGGGGCATCCTCATCCTCACCCCTGCCCCCAGGCCACGAGAAAGGCACAGGGAGGGTGACCCTGAGCTCAGAGGGGTTTGCCACCTCCATCCAGCGTCATCACATAGAGCGGGGGCTCCGGGAGCAGCGTCATGTGTTCCCACCCAGAGATGCAGGGCCAGGTGACTCCCACCTCACGACTCAGGCCAGCAGCGCCCCCCATGCCCTTCCCACTCGGTGACACTTCCTGAGGATGGAGGGGGAATTTCAGCCTCTGCCAACCCCTCCCCTACAGCCCTCAAGGTCAAGGGGGAGAGAAACAGGACAGAACAGCTGAGCCAGGTCCTGGGTGGCGCCTTACAGGATTGTTCATCCTGATGAGTCCTGAGCACTCTTGTTGGTCTTTGCAATGCTGATGTTATGGAAACAAGGTGCAGTGAGGGACTGGGGTGAGGGTGGGTCTGCCACACTGAAGTCAGCCCCCCTCCTGGCTCTGTCCTTTATGGAAGCCACAGCAGGTGCTCGGGAGGGGCTGCCCTGATTCCTTCCCGCCCCACTGCAGGGCACAGACCCGGACCACCAGCTCTCAGGAGAGAAATCATTTATTGGGGAAAGAATAGCGATTTGGTCGGATGAAGCCGTTACACCTACAGGACTCGCCAGCACAACAAAGAGCTGGTTTTCAATGCACGTCCTGATTGTGGGTGTGCAAAGCTCTCCTCCTGGGAAAGGCGTGAGCAGCACACTCTGGTGGCCCAGAGGAGACACGACAGAGGAGGGGGCATGTGGGGAGGCAGTGAAGGCAGCCTGAGGTCTCTGCCCTCCTTGACCCGGGCTGGCAGGGTCTGCCTGGGGACCACGGCACCCTGGGGGAAAAGACCCACTGGTCTGCCCTGTCTGTGGTCCAGCTGCTCTTCTCTGCACAGCTGGGTCCACTGGGGGTAGCTGGGCGACCACAGCTCATGTCACTTGTCACTCTCCTCTGCTCGGGGGAGGAGAAAACCATGTGGTACCAGTTCCCTGCTTGCGGGCCCTGGACTTGTGTGTTGTCCTGCTTTAACTTTCAGGCAGGATGACCTCGATGAAGCCCTAATTTCTCCATCAGGATCCGTCCAATAGCTGTCACGATCGCCTGAGCTTCCACGGGCCCATCGCCCCTGGCCAATCTGCTTTGGACGAGTTCGCAGCTCTGGGCAGCAGCTGGCGTGGGCTGATCTTCTTGCAGGCGACCTTCCAGTCCTTTGTCTTTCTTACCGGAGTGAAGATTCTGCAGAAAGGGCCTCTTGCGTTTTCTGAAGGGGCTTTCTGGAAAAGCCTGCTCCTCCTCTGGGAGGAATTGGAGGTATTTGCTCTCAAGACCATCTCCTGTGCCTTTGGCCTGGGGACACTGGCTCATCCCCGTGGCCCAGAGATGGTGGCTCATCCCTGTGGCTCATGGGGTCCTCAGGTCTGCCCACCCTTCCTCCTGCCATCCTGAGTGGGGCCTCCTGTCCTCTGTCTCAGCAGTGGGGACATGGGTGTTGCCTTGGCTCTTACTTTCGTCCTTCATTTGTGGTATCTTGGGCTCCTGCTGCCTCTGGCTGCTCTGTCCCCCCAGTATGAGGGCATATGGCACCTGGGTAGCTGTCATGTCCCCAGTGGTAACTTCCCTCTGGGAACTGGACTGTGACCTGTGAGAGGCTAACATTTCTGAGGGAAGTGGTACGTCAGTGCGAGAGTCCTTTAGGAACACGCTGATGTCATGGCCGTGGAGGAGGGACCTGGTGGCATAGTCTTGGAGGAGGACATCAGTGTGACAGTCTTGCAGGACAGTGGCATGGCCTCCAGGCTGGTTGTCTGCCTCTACCTCCCCGTGGAGCATTTCCAGTTCTTGGGCCCCAGCAGCCACTGTAGGTGGTGACGAGCTTTCACTGGGCCCTGGAGACCCCGACCTTCTCAAGGCCATACTGATGGCTCAGGAGTTGGCCAGCACACTGGGTCCCACAGGGACTTCCTGTGTAGGGACCTTCTTGGTCTCTTCATTCCTTGAATAGTGGGAGCCCAAGTTCATTTCCGTTATTGCTAGGTCCTGGCAGGGGTATCTTGAGGCCTGACCACGTGTGTCCTCACTTGACTCCGGCCTGGCCACTAGTGAACTTGGCCTCAGCTCCGGGCTCCTGTTCTCACCCCCAAGGACAGTCCCAACCTGCTGGGTTCTGCCCATGAGGTTCAGTGTGAGGGACTGGAGAGGCAGCCTAGTTTCCTGTCCAATGAGAGGGGCCTCTGAGGGCCCACGGTCATCAGCAAGTGGGGTCCCTCCCAAGGCACCCTGGTTTTCTTCACAGGCAGGTGAGGAGGTTTGGAGGGGACTCGCTGGGGTCGGAAAGGATTCCTCTCTAAGCACATTCTGTCTCATAAGGGGCCGAGGAGGTTTTCCCAAGACCTTGGTGGGCGTGGCTTTGGAGGGCGGCCCAGAGGCACAAGCAGCTGTGGGGGGACAGTGGGCCTCACCCAGCTTGAGACTGAGGGAGTCGAAGGCCTTCAGGGGTCGGCCCCACCTCTGCTTCACCCACAGCCTTAGCACATGTGCTTGGAGCAGATGTCGAGTGTGCGGGTCCAGGGTGGGAAGCTGACAGGAGGTGCTGAGGTGGCATTCCCGGCCATCGGAGGATGCTAGATTTCTGTTCTCCACGTGAGCGTGGCTCTCGGGAAATTCACGTCTGGCTGAAAGCCAGGACCGCCGCACACTCGTGGGGATCAAACCCTGGTTCATCTGCTCCAACTTCGGGACCAAGTGGGCTTTCAAGCTTTCTTGTAGATCTTTCTTATCTGGGCTCCCCAACTTCCGAATCATTGGTTGAGGGTGTTGTCAAGTGTGTTTGTGACATCTTAGAATTTGTTCCCAGGGCCTTCCCTGGGACGCTGGCTGAGCCCCTGCAGAGATCTTCTGGGACGGTTCTTGGATATCGCTGTGGACCTTCTCTGACGGCCATTTCTACTTGGGACATTAGTGTGACCTTCCTACAGCACCCAGCCCTCATCTTCTGAAGGTCCTGGCTGCTTCTGCCTGCACACGCAGAGGGATGCCAAGGCCCCTCCTTTTCCTGAGCCTCACACACCCCTGGCCATTTGCCCTGAGGCTGCATCAGGTCCACAGATACCTGCATCTTGACACGTCCACCATCCTGGGGTTCATCCACATGGGGGCCCTTCTGCAGATGTCCCTTCTGGAGGTTAAGGCTGAGGAAGTCACTGTGGGAAATAGAAGCTTGCCTTTGGTGGTGGGAGGCCCTGCTGCCCTGGGAGAGGTCGGGCGTAATTTGGCCACAGACATCTTGAGATGTTTTGTCAGCACAAGGTAATGCACTCTCGTTTTTCAGTTGCTTCCACAACAAGGGCCATTCTGGACATTGCATTTCAGGTGGGATGACAGATGGTGGCACATTCTGGGACATAGGACAAGAAACCCCCAAGGTCCTTATCTGGGGCAGAGCAGAAGGTGGTTGGATTTGCAGGGAGGCCATGACATTGATCTGGACCTGGATCTGAGCCCGAGCTGGATGCAGAGATGGGGGCCAGTGTCCAGTCAGAAGGTGGGGCTGAGCCCCAGGGAGGGGCATGCGTGGGGCCCGGGGAAGCCCTGCAGGGGCTGTGGGCTGAACTGGACCTGGAAAGTGGTTGGAGATTCCATGGAACACAACAGAGGGAACCTGGAGGTGAGGAGAGCTCCCAGTAGCCCTGACAGCAGCCACCAGGGACTCGCTGTGCAGACAGGGCAGACCCCACAAGAGCTGGCTGCTCGCCTGCTGTGGGTGTGCCCCCAAGACCGGAGAAGGTGGCAGCTGTTGAGGATGGAACACCTTCTCTTGTTCGTCCTTCCTGCCCCAGCAGTATTGGGGGGTCACGGTGTCCTGCTCAGCATCCAGTGGTTTCCAGTCATTCTGCAGGGAGTTCAGGTGGTAGTCTGGGCTCAGTTGTTTTGAATGTGATCTATTGTTTTCTTTTTTCTCCATTTTGATCTGGATTCTCTCTGTCACTTGAATTTCCAGAAGATGCTTATCATCAGAGCTGAGCAGAGAGAGGCTCCCAGCCTGCACTTGCCTGTCTGTGGGGTCTCCATAGAATGGGGCTGAGGAAGACAGGCTCTCTTCCTGGGATGCACATTGTGACAATTTCGAGGGGCACAAGGCTTTGGCAGCTGCCTGCCTCCAGGACAGGCCAGAAATATGGCCGCTTGAGTGGCCACGGCCGGGGATGGCTGGTATGGGAGGAGCCGACCTTGGGGTGAGTGGAGACGAGCTCTGGGGGCCAGGGCCTCATGGTGTGTCACTGAGCCACACTGAGGAAGAGGTCGAGTGGAGTCTGGCAGTGGGGCGCCGGAGGAGGCTGTCGCAGGTGGAGGGTGGGCCTCTGAGTCAGGGGAACATGAGGTGGAAGGGGGAGGTGCCAGGGGCCAGGGTGCAAGGTCATCCGGATGGGGGAAGGGCTCTGGTGGATGAAGGGCCCTCAGGGATGAGTGTGAACAAGCAGAAGTTCAAGAGGTGGGTGGGCTTGGTGACAGTGTGGTGATCCGAGATGGGGGGTGTTCCGTAGGAGGACACGGAGAGGCCAATGGGGAGACAGGTGAAGCAGCATCTCCCACGGGCTCCACGCAGGGCTGGTTGTCTGCCACAGGAGCTGCTTCACACACCTCAGCAGGGGGGTATTCACCTGAGCGGGGACGTAAGCTGCCTTCTTCCAGGGGCTGGCCCAGGTGGCTGCACGAGACAGGGGCCCAGGCTGCAGCCAGGAGCAGGTGGGCCAGGGGGGCCAGGAGGGAAGGGAAGGTTGGGAGAGCCAGGTGGTTGGGGACAAAGGAGGCAGTTGGGTGGGGCCAGGAAGGCCACAGGGCTGGCTGGCTTGGCTGTCTGAGCTGGGCTTGGGCACTGGGGACCAGGGACCTCCATGGCCTGCAGGCTGACATCACAGTGCCCCTGTCCCTCACCCTAGTGCTGGAGCCATACTCCATAGCCCCTCCTTCCCAGGACAGTGCAAGGGGGCCTGCAGCCCTGGGGTCACAGCATATGATCAAGAAGGAGGAGGAGAAGGGGGAAGATTCTTTACCTTTGCAGGAGGGAAACCAGGCCTCGAGTCTCTTCCAGGTCTTTTCAGCAATCTCTGAAAGATGGAAATCAGGAGACCAGGTCATGTGGTGAAGGCAGGGCCTGGGGGTCTTACAGGACGCTGAGTGCAGTGACCCTTTAAGGGTGACACCTGGGAGATGGACCCTGAAACCCAGGCATCAGGGTCCAAGGACACATGATCCATGACAGTGACGGTAATGCTCATGGCAGGTAGAGCTTTGTCATTCACAAAGTGCTTCAACACCCATTACCCCACAACCCTCACAACTGCCCTGTGTGTGAAGAAGTGGCACCTCACAGAGGACTGTGAGTGAAGGCCCACAACTTGTCCTTATTCCACCTCAGGTCCCATGTCCCCTCAGGCAGGGTTGACCCACAGCAGCCCAGTCTCCCCGCTGGGCAACACATTTCCAGGCCCTTGGGGCTTTGTTCTGAGCAGGGATCTGGGACATGTGTGGGTTTGAGCTGCATCCCAGGAGCCCCGTGAGGGCTGTTTCCTGAGAGACGGCCCTACTGCTGGCACCCTGGGTACCTGGAGCTGGGCCCTTGGGGACAGGACAGAGGAGGCAAACTCTGGGACTCAGGGCCCAGGGGCAGAAGCTCACCTTGCAAAGCTCTGCTTTTCTTCCTGCTGCCCTACCTCGGCTCCACTGGACACTGAGAGACAACAAAACATGAGGGGCTGAGATCCCAGCCTCACTGTCCTCTCTCTAGATGAGCTGGGGACGCTCAGTGTTCTTGATCAGATGACTTCCTAATCTAGCTCATGGGGCTCTGATGTCTTTCTACCTTTACTATTAAAGTGGACACAATATTTCTGGTTTTTCTTTGAAAAACATAATGAAGGAGGTGAGACCCACCATGGATTTCTTGCGTCACTGTTCCTCTGTTGAGAACCTGTACCTCCTCAGAACCACAGGCCCATCTGGGCTCAGTCAGGTGGGACCGTGTCCTGAGGCCAGAGCCCCACTGTGGCCTCTGCTCAGAGGCTCTCGGAGTCTCCCGCTGCCCTCAGATCAGCTCAACAGGAGGGGAGAGGCTCGCCTGAAACACCTGCTAAAGCAAGGCAGCTGGGGAAGCCATGCTCGGGGAACTGTCCCCCACTGAGTCCCACCTCAGTCTCAAATCCTCAGCCACTGGTCACTGCATTTGGGACTGTGCCTGGGAGCGCCCACAACAGCACCTGGACTCCTGGTCAGAGATCTTCAGATAGAGATCCCCGTGCCCAGTAACTCCTGCCCCACCTGGCTTGTTCCTAGAAGGATGTTCCATTCTTTTCTGACAATTTCCATCTCAGGATTCTCTCCAGGAGATTCAGAAAAGTTTAAATAAAGAGAAAAGATAATCTCTGAAGGGCTGGGCTAAGGGTTACTTACCCTCCTGATGTTTCTACATTTTGGTGGTGGTGGTGAAGAGGGTGTACTTTTGAAGATGAAAAATTCTAAAAGGGGAATTAGCAAAATGAAAAGCCCCACTCCACACAGGATGGCAAAGATAATATCAGCCAACCAGGGAGTAAAACTGGGGCCTAGCCACGTAGCCAAATCGTTCTTCAGAGACAGGAGAAGTTTCCCCATCATCTGAATCGCAGGGCTGCTCTGGGCAACTGAGCAGACATTGGGAAGGGCTCGTGGACTAGAGGCCCCGGCTGCATCACACAGCTGTGTCAGGTCACATAAGGCCCCTGTGTTGAGGGTGGGGCCACCTGAGTGTGGGGTGGGGCCCAAAGGGGCACAATTGGGCCTTCACCCCTCCCCCAGGAGCCAGCAGGCTCCATCCCTCCACTCCCAAAATCCTGTAGTAGAGGTGTGCAACCTTTTAGCTTCCCTGGACCACATTGAAAGAAAAGTTTCTTGGACCACACATGAAATACACTAACACTATTATTAGCTTATCAGCTAAAAAAAAAAATTGGAAATAAAATCATGTTTTCACAAAGTTTATGAATTTGTGTTGGGCTGTATTTAAAGCTGTCCTGGGCTGTATGTGGCCACAGGCTGCAGGTTGGACAAGCTTGTTCTAGATAATCATCACTCTGCTCTTTGCTCCTTCCTGGAAGCCAGGCAGTACCTGCCTCTTCCAAACACGTGAAGACTTGGCTTCAACGCACCAATTTTGTAGCCTTTGAAAGTTTGATGTTCTGTCAGGAGTTCCAGCTGCTTCACAGGGATTTGTACTCTCAGAATCTCTGTCCTCAACTCTATGTTTCTCACCTCACACGGTTACTAATTTTGTGTGAGAACATTTGAGATCTCATCTCAGCAAAGTTCAGTTACACAGTGCAGTGTTACCAAGTCTAGTCCACGTTTTACATCAGCTCCTCAGGTCATCTGATAACTGACAGTTTGTGCCCTGGTAGCAGCTTCTCCTGATTTCACCACCCCAGCCCCTGAGAGATGCATTTTAGTCTTTCTATGAGTTCACCTTTCTTTTTTTAGAGAAAAGAAGAGCTCTGGAACCACAAGGCTTGCTCATAACTCATAAGGACACTATGCAGTGTGAAAGCAAATATAATCTTGTTCACTGTGATGGTCACTTAAGGTCTTTAGGACCTGTTTGTTCACCAACAAGGAATGGGGGCTGTGCTGATTATCTCAGAAGTCCACTCCAGTTTCTTGTCAATATTCTCACACACTGTGAAAACAACTGTGTACTCTTAGGGAACTGTTGCTTGACTGACTCTAATAATCTGATAAGAGAAAGTGATTTCAGTAGAAAGAAAAACTTCTCATATATTGTTACATAGTCTGTCCTTCAGAAAGACAATTTTATAAATACAGTCTCATTCAGCTCTTCCCTGTCATTTACTTGAGGAAGATTTTTGGTGTTACTTTTCACCTGGTTGATGGTAAATCTACCTCAATGACTGATGTCAGCCAATAGGAACCACACAGGTCCCTTCATTTTCTTCCCCTGCACTGCAACCTGGGAACAAAATAACCAAAATGACCTTTATTAAGTTCAAAGCCTAACTTAGTATTCAGGCAAGTTCTTTTAATTTAACGTACTTGAGAAGATAGACTCTTACTGAGAATTTAGAGTAGATGATGTTAAAAGAATTACAGGTCCATTGTTAGAAATTTCCCATAAAAATTGTAAAGCATAAAATGCCTGATATGAACATGATTAAAGGGGAAAAACACCTGTGGAATCCAAAACACTCTAGTAAATCCCAGAAACTACTTTAGTGAGTATACTAAGCCAGATGACCTAACAAGACAATATTTTTCTTGCTGAATTTTAAATTGCATCAATTACTTTAAGAAATTTTTTATAATATTCACTGGCAGTGTGAGTTACATTTATTTTTATAGCTTCAATAGCATTTGTGTCTTTCTTACATTCCCCATCTCTGTTTCCATTGTTTTGTTAAGTTAGGAGTCTATAGAAGTCAATAAAGCTATTTCTATGGAGTTTTATCAGCAAAGCCGTTCAAAACACAGCATGATATTAAGCAGTAGAAAAAGATTTTTAAATATAGGTTTGCTTTTTGATGTTCATTGAATTACCTGCTAAACCTTTAATTTGAAAAATTTCTATATAAATTGAGCATTTAAATACATTATTTCAGTTTAATTGACCTAATACTAAATATGTAGTAAACTGTAAACAACCTTCAGTGAGCTTCTTATGCTCTGATTATTGAGACTTTTTATGCTGCTGAATAATGCTTTAAACTCTCTCTCTCACACACACACACACACACACACACCCCATGATGGTGGGTTCATGGAAGGAAACACTGAAGAAGTACAGCTTTCCTCTGTGAAGAGGTGGCCTATTCTTTTTTAACTTTACTCAAATAAATGCAGGTAATTGCTGTGACAGAAATATATCAGGAATGAGGTCTGTAGACACTCAGATGTCCATGAGTTCTAACAGTAAGGGCTGCACTAGGTAATCAAGCCATGTGAGGTCAGGAGGTTCTCCAGGGCATGACTGGTTTAGAAGCTGAAACAGTTTTAGAAAAGTTTCATCAAAAAAACATAATTTTATTATATCGTAAATCTGTGTGTCACACAATCTCAAAATTTATCTTTTTTGATTGTATTTGTGAGAGAAATTAATGCACACAGAAAATAATATAGGTTGAAATGACTGTACATAGGCCATAAAAGTTTATTTTTACTGTTATGGTAAGAATAGCTTTTCCACAAAAGTCATTACATTTTATAATTGTACAACCACTATGGAAGGCTGTATGGAGGTTCCTCAAAACATTAGGAATGGAATTACCATATGACCCAGCAATCCCTCTACTGGGCATCTACCCAAAAAACCTGAAAGCTTTAATTAGCAAAGATGTCTGTATCCACATGTTCATTACAGCACTGTTCAGTGGCCAGAACATGAAAACAAACAAAATGCCCTTCGATAGATGACTGGATAAAGAAGATGTGGTACATTTACACAATGGAATACTACTCAGTGATAAGAAAAGATGAAATACAGTCATTTGTGACAACATGGATGGACCTTGAGACCATCTTAGTAAGCGAAATAAGTCAGACTGAAAGAATCAGGAAACATATGACCTCACTTATAGGTGGAATATAAAACTGAAAGTAAGAAAGACATAAAGACCTATGGACACACTCAATAGTTTGGTGGTTACCTGAGGAAAGTGGAGGAGGGGGGAGGAAGAGTTGGGGTGGGGGTGGGGGGAAGTGGGAGTGGACACCAGATATATGATGGTGGAAGGAGAGCTGATTCTGGGTGGTGAGTACATAATGCAATGCATGGGTGATGTGATGTGGACTTGTACATCTGGAAACTATCTAATTGTTACCAATCAAGGTCACCCCATTACATTTAACAATAAAAAATAGAAAAGAAAAGGCAGTCTTTTCACCATTGAATGGTCTGACACCATTGATTGAAATCATTTGATAAGGTCTGTTTCTAAACTCTCCATTGCAATCCATTGGTCTTTATGTCTGCCTTTATGCCCTTCCCACATTGTTTTGATCATTGTAGATTTGTAGTGAGATTTGCAATCATGAAATATCAGTCCTTAAGCTTTGTTCTCTCTCTTTTGTAGGGTTATTTGGGTTACTTGAAGTCCTTTGAAATTTCATATGAATTTGAGGATGAGTTTTTCTATTTCTGCATTAAAAGTCATTGGGTTTTCATAGTGAATGCAATGAATTGCTTGGGTATTATTGCCAGATTACCAATATTAAGTCTTCTGATACTTGAACATGAAATGTCTTTCCATTTATTTCTCTTCCTTAATTTCTTTCAGAAATGTTTTGAAATTTTCATTGTAAAAGTTTCTTATCTTATTGGTTAAAGTAATTCCTAAGTAATTTCCTTTCATGCTAAGGCAAAATAAAATTATCTTTTTTTCTTTGAATTGTTCATTGCCAGTGTACAGAAATGCAACTGACTTAAGTCAGACAGATACAGACAAATACCATGTGATCTCATTTCCATATGAAATCTAAAGAACAAAATAAACAAATCAAACAGAAAGAAACTCATCAATACAGAGAACTTGCCAGATGGAAAGGGAGTTGTGGGGCTGGGTGAATATGGGCAAGGTATTAAGAAATATAAGTTATAAAATGGTCATAGGGACACAAAGTTCAGTATAGGAAATATAATCAATTGTGTTGTAATAAGTATGTACGTATGTGTGTCTGTACACTCACACAAAACTTTAGATCAACAAGTTTTCAGATAATTCAATAATAATTTGCATTATTCAGATAATGCAAATTCAAAAGGTTTTGTAATAACTTTAAATAGTAAAATTGTTAACTTTATATTTTCCAGGGACAGTGGCTGATTCTGGAGCAGTTTTTTTTCTTGCCATGTTTCATTGTTATAGCTAACATGGAATATGATGTTAGTGTCAGTACAGCAGATTTATATACCTAAAGAGGTGATTAGCATGATCAATCCAGCAACCATCTGATACCAAACCACGCTGTCACAGTATTGTTGACTATATTCCCCAGACTGTAAATTACATCACCATGAGTTATGTGTTGAGTTTTCTAGTTTTAAATTCATTTTTCAATTACATTTGACAAACAATATCATGTTGGTTTTACATGTACAGCATAATGATGAGACATTTATACAACTTACAAAATCCTCGTTCCAATATGTGTGGTTCCCATCTAACACCATATATAGTCATTACAATATTATTTATCGTATTCCTTATGCTGCAATTTACATTTCTCTGACTATTTAGTGACTACAAATTTGTACTTCTTGATTGTCTCCCCGTTTTTACCCACTATTCCAGTGCCTCTCTGATCACCCCACACATCTAGTACCCATTTGACACCACACCCAAGCATTGCAACATTATTGGCCATATTGTCTCTCACACAGTGCTCTATATCCACAAAAATATTACTTTGTAAAAACCAAGCTCAACTTCCCATTTCCTCCCCTTATTTTACCCACTCCCTCAACCTTCCATCTGGCAACAAATGAAATGTTCTGTGTACCTGTGAATTTGTTCTGGTTCCTCTTATTAGATTTCTTCCTTGGATTTCACCTATAAGTGAAGTGAATTTCCACCTGTCTTCCTTTCTCACTCCACTCAGTGTAATAACCTACTCCATGTTTTTTATTTATCCATTAATCCATATAACTTAAAAGCAACTGTTGATAGACATGTAGCCATTACCCTTCCATCATGTATGTTTGCTTTTCCCTATCTTACAGAAGTCCCTCTCATATTGTATAGTCTGGGAGGAGGGGACGGATCCTGGGGGGACTGCACTGGGCAGCAGTGGGCCTGTTGCCCATAGGTTCTAGGGGAGGAAGCAGAGCTGACACATGTATTATGGTGGGGGGAACAGCTGGCAGGGGCAGGGCAAAAGCTGAGCCAGAGGTGGGGGTGGGGAAGCAAGGGTGAGGTGGCTCAGGATGAAGGAGCTGAAGGCTCTGTGTGTGTGGTCAGCACATCTCAAAATGTCAAATCAAAGTCCCTGGCCCAGGGGCACTGCTCTCCCAAGGTAGCCAGAGTTTGGGTCTTGCTCTGGGCAGGAGACCTTGTCAGCTGGCCATGTGGGCTTGGTGAAGGACTGGGAGAGTCTGCTGAGCTGCCTCAAGGGTCCAGCCCTGATTGGGCACTTCGAGAGGTAAGTCCAGAAGGGGAGGGAGAAGGAGTAATGTGTGGAGTTAGTAAAAAACGTTTATTAGGTGAGTATTGGTTTATTGTAGTTCAGAGTGTTTTTTATTACTAACTTATTTTTTAATTATTCAATCATTCAATTTACTAATTCATTCTTTAATGTTTATTCAGAGTGTACTCTTGGCAGGCACTTGACAGTCTGATAGTACAGTAAATAACTATATTCATGTACCTAACCTATGTGTTATATTATGGGCTCACCTCCTAGAATCAGCTTTCTTTCCATCACCATATATTTTGGCTCCCTTCCCTCCTTTCCCACACCCCTCCGCCTTACCCTCAGGTAGCCACTAAACTATTGACAATGTTCATGAGGTTTTATTTCTTTGTTGCTTTCAGTTTTATATTCCACATATGAGTGATGTGATATGGTTCCTAGCTTTGGCTGTCTGGTGTAGTTTGTTTAGCATGATGATCCCAAGGTCCATCCATGTTGTTGCAGATGGCAGTAATTTATCTTTCCTTATAGCTGAGTAATATTCCATTGTGTATTTGAGGTTTATTGTTGTTGCTTTCAGTTTTATATTCCACATATGAATAGCATGATGATCTCAAGGCCCATCCATGTTGTTGAAAATGGAAGTATTCCATTTTTTATGACTATTACATCATTGTGTATATGTGCCAGAACTTCTGTATCCAGTCATCCATGAACACTGTTTCTATAACTTGGCCACTGTGATGCGTGATATAACGAACATTGGTGTGCATATATCTTTGAGGAACTTCCATACTGTCTTGCATAGTGGTTGTGCCAATTTACATTCCCACCAGAAGTGACTGAGGGTTCCTTTTTACCCACAATGTCTCCAATACTTGCTATTTCTTTTCTTGCTTATAACAGTCAGTCTAATAGGTGTGAGGTGGCATCTCATTGAGGTTTTGATTTGCATTTTCCTAATAGCTAGTGAATTTGAACTATATATACATATACATACACATACATATGTATGCATACACCTACATACACATGCACACATACAGAGCCATGTATACATATACATCCTCATATGTACATGTATGTTTCCCATTTGTATGTCTTCATGAGAGAAGTGTCTGTTCAGATCCTCTGTCCTTTTTTTTATTTTTTATTTTATTTATTATTAAATTTAATGAGGTGACATTGGTTGTTAATTAGATAGTTTACATATGTACAAGTACACATCACATTATTCATGCATCGTATTATGTGCCCAACACCCAGAATCAACTCCCCTTTTATCACCATATATCTAGTGCCCACTCCCACCTCCCCCCACATCTCTCCCCCTCGTCCTCCCCTCTCTCCAGGTAACCACCAAACCATTGAGTGTGTCCATAATGCTGGTGTCCTCTCCTGCCTCCCCTCCCACTCTCCCTCCCCCCTCCTCCCCTTCCCTCTGGCAATCACCAAGCTATTGAGTGTGTCCATAGGTCTCTGTGTCTTTCTTACGTTCAGTTTTATATTCCACCTATAAGTGAGCTCATATGTTTTCTGACTCTTTCAGTCTGACTTATTTTGCTTAATAAGATGGTCTCTAGGTCCATCCATGTTGCCACAAATATCTAATTTATCACTTCTTATCGCTGAGTACTATTCCATTGTGTAAATGTACCACATCTTCTTTATCCAGTCGTCTATCGAAGGGCATTTTGGTTGTTTCCAT
>PVKE010032997.1:0-18164 GCA_004027555.1 Craseonycteris thonglongyai
TTCATAAGTATTAATTTATAATAAAATGTAATTTCTAAAAAATCACAGGATACAGAATTCTTGTTTTGTCGAAGTTGATAAGGGATGCTAACAGTTTAATACAATGCCAATCATTGCTTTCTGAAAAGTCAACAACAGTGTAAGGTAGAAGGAACAGTAAAACCATGTCTGCTGGCGTTAAGGAGAATTTTGCTATGAACCACACAGGCGAGCCCTTCTGAAGTCATACATGAACGTTCCCTAAACAGCCGTGAATTCAGATTTATTGCACTATGTAATAACCTAACGGCTGAAAATAATTCCAAAGAGGATTGTATTTGCTAATACCATTTACAGACTTTCCAATTACTTTCTTAATTTATTTAGTCTATCTATATTCATGATTTGGAAGTTTGTTGCTATAATATAATGTACAAGAAATTAAAGAATATTTAGATCAGTATTGGTCTGGGGGTAGGGTGGGAGTGGAAAAGAAGAAACTGGAGAAGGCAAGCCTATAGTGTATGCCTGTTGTTTCATGTAACAAAACATACAAAACTTTATAAATGTCTAGAAGGAAAATTAATAATATTGTCTTTGTTGGGGAGATAATACATAAGATATAGTGAAAAAGTACAAAATATGGCTTGCATTTTGAAAAACAAAAAATGAGAAACAAGATTTAATCTGGGCATATTAATTTAGAGAAAATACAAGTGATAAGACTTTGACTGACAACTAGAGAATAAAACAATTCCTGCCAAATTTATTGCTCTGCATGTATCTAGTATTTATAAAACATTTGTGCTTCCATCTGTTTCTGTTTGGGATTAGTGGAACACCTGTTATTGTTTAGTTAGATTTCATTATTAATTATTGGTAATGAGTTTTTAGAACTATAATTTGATTTTTTCTGGGATGAAGTTTCTTTTGTATAATATTACCACACCCTAAAAGTAGTCCACGTTACAATTCATGAAATGTGCTAATACTGCAGCATGTTTCAAGATTTGCCTGTTTAACCCATTAAGTGAAGTACTTCAAAAATAGCCTTAACATTTTTTAGCTAAGATTTTGAATATATATTTGAAGATGAACTGATTTCTCTGATTCTCTATAGTGAGTGTGCACTATCCTATAACCAGTAATAATCCTCACCTCACTTATAGGGACCATATTAATAAGTCAGCATAAAGTGTAAGAATTAGATCACTTTATAGTATCTAATTAAAATTCCCCTGCACCTGCTATCACTGTATATTAAGTTGAAAACTTAAGAAAATTCTATTTAAACCCAGAACTTAGGTATATGCTACTAAGGCTGGCCCCATGGGCAATTGGAGTAGATATGTATCTGTAATGTATACTTTTTAAAAGTATTAGGAACATTGAAGATCTCCCCTCTTCAGAAACACTTTCTCTGTGGCCTTCAATGGCCTAACATCCCCACGATTACCAGAATCTCTTGATTCTGTAGATGGTCAATGTTATAGGCTGTATTTGTTTTAAATAGCCCCTAACCTGTCTTAAGGAGGTGGTTGGGAGAGAGAGAGCTAGAGAGAGAAAGAGAGAGAAATATCTTGTCCTCTGTGGTAACTGTCTTAAAGCCTTTGACTCCCACTTTTCCCTTAGGGTTAAAGTATAGATACGGTTAAAGTATAGTATGGATGGTCAAGATAAATTCTTTTAGATTTATTTATCTTTATTAATCCTCCAGTATCTCCAATGTTCTGTTTAATACTCCATAATTATACACATTTTTCTTAAGTTACAATCCTACCACTAGTTCATTTTTAAATTTAGGTATACTCTTAAAAAAAACGTCGGGAAGCCAGGGTGGCTCAGTGGGTTAAACACTCTCTTTGTAGCCCCGGGGATCAAGGGTAGGAACCTGGCCCCAACCAATGTGCACCCCTATGCTGAACTGAGGTGTGCTTCCCATGTGGGAGGCACCCAGTTTGGTTCTCATCTCCAGTTTGGCCCCTGGCTCTAGGGGGTGTGCCTCCTATGCAGGAGGTCCCCAGCCCAGTTCCTGCCCTGTGTGGCCCCTGTCCACCTGTGTGGAATGAAACCTCGTAGATAACTGATGATGTACAGCTATGGAGACTGCTCTGGGCCCTCCCCCTTCTCTCTGTCTCTGTCTCTGTCTCTCTCTATCTCTGTCAAAAGCAATAAAATAAATCTTTAAAAAAAATTAAAATCTTGCTAGATATAATTCATGTTTGCTCTTCACAACTTCAACCTGGGCCAAATGAATTTCATGCATTGCTGGCAGGGTCAACCAAGATAAACAAGAGACAAATTTCTATAAGTAAGATACCACGTGGCTCACAGGTCTCTTTATATTCACTATAAAGTAGTCAATTTAAATGTCCAATACAAGGTCCAGGGCTAGTGTCATTTTTCTTAGAAACGTTAACTTTTTTTTTTCCATTTTTTCATCTCTGTAGCTATTATGATTAAGGTTCAGTACAAGTTAGAGTTTATCCCATAAAAGTTATCCCACCAATTAAATTTTAGATACTGCCTGATTTTACTTGAGCCAAGAATTTATATCAAGGTAGTTCACTCCACTTTCTATGTCTTTTATTCTCTTAAAATTTAAGGTACTCACTTACAATTCTTCTGACTACTCATATAATAAGGTATTTTTGGCAACCTGTATTCATATTCTATGGGCTTTAAATCTGTAGCTAGAAAAAGCCTCAAGGAATAAATTACTACTGTCATTTACTAATATTATGTTCTTGAACTTTAGTGGTGCTTAAATGCATTTTTGGTTTGATCTTGTTAAGAGATCCAATGTAATTGCATTATAGTCACTGTTACTTAATGGTTTAATCTAATGTGTTTTAAGTTGGCTGTATTGGAGAAAACTACTGTACAACAGATTCAGCCTTGCTTTATTCTTCCCCCCAAAAGACTGCTCCATATAAACCTACTCACTTTAGTAGCAAACATCTAATTATTTTCTCAAAACAAAAACTTTGGGAATTCTAATGTTTACTCAGTATTTTTTGAATCCTCTCAGTCAGCTGATAGTACAGAAAAGATAAGACATGGCATAAATAATTTTATAACAAAGGTTAACTTGATAAGTATGTAATAGAGGCTTAGAAAATGGGCATGCTAATCTCAGTATACTAAGAATAAATAGTTATCTCTACTTACTACTCAGAACATTTAATGGTTTTAAAAATACCTTCAATTATTTTAAAAATTGTAAAGAGCAAGTAAGAATAAAGGAAGAGTGAAAATTGTGATAAGAACTTAAACTTCGCAAAGTTAACGTTTATTGCATCAATTCCCTGGATCAAAACACTAACTGCTCATTAACTATCGTGCATAAACCCGCAGTGTCGCCATTTGTAGATAAAAATTCCAGATTCCAAACACATCTTTAATAGCTTTCAGCATTTATTACTCCTGGTTCTTTTAGAATTTGCATCATTAAAATGCTACCAATGAATGTTTTAAATCTTTGATGGCTATATATTTTTTAAAGGCAATATAATGTCATCTTTATCCCATAACTGCAAAATATTTTTATTTTTAAATATGCTTGTTATAGTTTAAATTAAATTTATTAAGGGTAACATTGGTTAATAAAATTATGTAAGTTTCAAGTGTACAATTTTATAATACATCATCTGTATATTACATTGTGGACACTAATTAGGATGACAAATCCAATGATGTTTAAATTTATACATTATCAATTTCCTTCTGATATGTGCCTTCACATTTATTCAGCATTTATACACTTTAAAACCATAAATTTCAGCAACTAATCATATAAAGGATGAAAGTGTACTGTGTGTGTAACATACCTTTCAACAAAATTAAATAGTTCAGGTTCTTGCCATGATATATTGTGTGAAAAAAATCCTTCCAGATTTATTTTATTGTTTTTGACAGAGACAGAAACAGAAAGAGACAGAGAGAAGGGGGAGGGCCCAGAGCAGTCTCCATAGTGTTATGTCATCATATTTTTGACGTGGTTTCTCCCAAATAGGTGGGTGGGGGCTTTGCAGGGTGGGAACTGGGCTGGGGCCTTCCATATGGGAAGCACGCCCTCTAGAGCCAGGGGCCAAACCAGGAGGTGAGAACTGAACTGGGAGCCTCCCTCGTGGGAAGCACACCCCAGTTCAGTGTCTGCACGGATTGGGGCCAGGATTCAATCCTCGGTCCCCAGGGCTGTAAAGCAAGTGCTTAATTCTCTGAGCCATCTCAGCTTTTCCTGAAATATATTGTTCTTTCATTGATTGTTGAATTTGAAAAAAAAAAAAAGATTATCATTTGAAGATTCATAGTCTGAGATGTCTCTTGAATGATGATCAGTTTCAATTTCACCCAAATCACTAAAGTTTAGCATAGTACTCTGTATTTTTGCATTCATTTTCTGTTTCCTTCTAATGACTGAAATATCTTCCTCTGTCAGTTTTCTTCTCTTTGCCACTATGAAGGGAATATAAAATACAAAATTCTAAACTCTTTTTAGTGATACTAGAAGTATACCAGGCTTCTCTTACACCTTCTTAAATGCTCATGAAATACTTTAGGCAATACAGTAAGAAAACTAAATGATAATGGGATAATGCTGATTTATTTTATAATTGTATCATCCTTTAGGAGGCAATTACATCATTATTCTATTTTCTTAATATATTAGTCTTAGCATTCTTGGGAATAACTAATGAGTAATAATGAAAGAATTTCTAAGTTGATGAAAAAGAAATGTTTAAGATATTGGGAAAATAATCATGACTATTCTATACTATGTCCTAAATTTAAAAAAACTGTTCAGTGGTGCCACATGGTAATTACAAGATAGAATGAGTTATAGTCCATTAAAAAAATTAGTAATTTGTTGTTGTTGTTTCTTGGAACACCTATAAAAAATAAAACAAGACATATCGGTCTCTACAGATAGTTACATAGCTCTAAAATGAAACTCAAAACCAAACGTTGGCTGATATGTGTGCTGTTGGTAATCTGAGAACCAATGGAGAGAACATAAATGGAAAGGTCACACAAACCAGGATTTAAATACCTTGTTTGTCTTTTAATTTTTTTTTTTTGAGTCTCAGTTTCTGTGTAAAATTTATTTCTAAGGTTTTTAAAATAAAAAAATAAAATAATATGTGCACATGTCCTCCCTTCATATTTCTTTGCTCTTGCTTTTACTAGGAAAGATTACTACAAAAAGATAGTGCTTCTAGTGTAAAAGATCAAAGAAGGTCTTATGGAAGAAATAAAGATTGAAATGGGTCTTGAGATAGTGATAGGATATGCCTGTATGAAATTAAGAATAGAAACATAAGGATGAAAAAAATAATAATTAAGGCACATAATCACAATATCTTGAAATATTCTTTTGTAATTACCAGTTGTTGAATATGTACTCTTTGCTAGGATCTTAAAATAATTTTATTTAATTTTCTAAATTTTGGGGAGGAGTGTGTTAGCTTTGTCTTATAGAAGAGAGGAATAAGGTACAACGAGTTTATGTGTTTTGTCTACATCACACACAGTTCAGAAAGGAAATTCATGCTTAGGCCTGTCAAATTCTAAATCCCGCAGGAATAAGTTCATATCTCCCTGTTTCCCTGATATAAATGGGAAACTGCAAGTGGTTCACTTTGGTTGGCTCTCTGTGAACCTAGAAAGAAAAACAAAATAGAAAACATTGTGCAAAACGATTTGGAGAGGATAAAATTGGAAAGACCTTGTTAGGATAAATTCAAGAAGAGGAAGTAAAGCTTGATTTTGGGAGATGAAATAGAGAGGATAATCTGTAGAATCATGAAATTTATTATTAGACATGAAAAAAAGGATAACAAAGTTTATTCAGATATTATTGACTAAAAAACCAGTATGATACCCTAAATAGGAAGTAAAGAAAGAGAGCAGATCAAAATTTACTGGAGTAGGTGCCACTGGAAAAGTAAGGGACTTTGAATGCATCACCTATTAAAGCCACAGATTTTATTCAATTGCAAAGGGAACTACGTGAAGAATCCTATCCAAATATTATTTGTATAGGCATATATTTGCTATACACACATTTTTAATTTTATTATCTTAAATCATGTGTATTTAGGGAAAGGAACCAGAGATCTGAATTAATCAGCTTGTGAATTTTTTAAAAATTTATTTTATTGTTTTTGACAGAGAGACAAAGAGAAGGGGGAAGGCCCAGAGCAGTCTCCATAGTTGTATGTCATTAGTTTTTCAACATAGTTTCATTCCACACAGGTGAGCTGGGGGCCAAACCAAGCCCTCCCACATGGGAAGCTCTCCCTAGTGAGAATCAAACTGGGGGCCACACTCCAGTTCATCATATGGATCTGCACGGGCCAGGGCTGGGATTCAATTTTTGGACCCCGGGGGTCAAAGCAAGTGCTTAACCCACTGAGCCATCATGGCTTCCCCTGCGATTTTTTTATTTTACAAAAGCAATAATAATATAGCACACATTTGTGCTAAACTCTTTATAATATATACTGCATATTTGTGAATGCCTGTTAAATACCAAGGTTAATACCAGGTATTTTTACACTTTTTATTCATTTAATTCTCACAGGAAACTCTGAAATAGGCAGATAATCAGGTGTGGAGTTTCAGGAAGAGGTGAGTGATGGAGATGGGGTTGCAGGGAGAGTGAGTAAAAAAATCAGTGTACAAATTACTGAATATCTTCTTTATGTTCATCAGTCTCAGGTGAGCACAGTAGAGGAAATAAGGATACTAAAAGATGATTCCTAACTTTAACATCTGGAGTGTATGATTATCTGAAATAGAAAAGGCAACTAATAAATAATAGAAAAAGTTTAAACTTGAGGGATTGCATAATATAAACACTAAATGTTACACATCTCAGGAGAGGCAGCTGTGATTCCTGATGTCAGGGAAGATAACGTGCATCGAGAGCTTGAAAGATGAATAATATGTGCCCAAATGCTAAGGCGTAGAGAGGGCTTATTTTGTCTATGAAGGAGAGAGAAAATGAATGGGACACGACATGACAATGCATGTGAAATTGATATGTTTTACAACAATGAGGATATCAGACTAGTGAGAGGATAAATTAAGATTAGAAAAAATCAGGAAATAAATGATAAGTTTATGATGAGAGAGTATAGCCACTTGGTCAATCAAACAAAATTGATATTGTTGTGAGAGAGTCTTTGAAGAATTGTACATAGAAGAGTGACTTGACACCAGCATTTCAGGCAATACTTCATTTATGAAATATTGCTAAAGCTGATGAGTCTAAAAGATGGTGTGGAAGGAAAGACAAATTTTAAGCCATTGTTCATGAAGGTGGTCAAGGGAACATGTATAATGACTTAAGAAATTAATTGTAGACAATGTATTGTAGAATTCTACACCTGGAACCAGTGTAATTTTTACTAACTAATGTCACCCCAATACATTTAACAATAAAAAATAAATAATGTTACAACTCAAAATGCTACAAACTATTTTGACAATTTAATTTTATACATGGCAATAGCCTCATTTCTTATTGGCGGATTTCTGTGGTTTTGCATTTTTATTTTTATTATTCAAGGTAGCTATCCAATGCACAGACATTTAAAGCAAAGAGAGCAGGTGGGTAGGCACCCAGACTACAGAGTCAGACTACATGGCTTCAAATCAAGTTAATCCATCTCTTTAAACCTCCATTACCCTCTCTGTGAAATGAGGCTGCAAATGAGAGTGTTGCAGAATATATGAGCACATGTTAAAGTGCAAGTAAACATCCTTGGCTCTCTGAGTGTTGTCTTTTCTTTACTAATTGAACACCTACCTAGGAATTGTTTCAGAAGTATTTTGTTAGGGAGAGGAAAAAACATTTTCTCAGAACCCATTCAACAAGTAACACACCAGACCAATTTTGCCTATATAAGCCATCTGATGTTGTCTAGCCTTGGTTCTACTATGTATAAAATGTATTGAGGATTATATGGAAAAAATCTTACATTAGATTCATATTACAAGTTTGGTTTAAGAGTCTTCTGGATGAATTCTAAGAAGTATGTTAGATTCTGCAGATATGGCAGTTAAATATGCATGGTGCTTACTTCTTTAAAATAGGATAATAAACATTATAGGGTTAATGTATAAATTAATTCATGTACACAGACATACACTTAGATCACTACCTGGCTAAGGTAAGTATAATAAGCCCTATTTAAGTATATAGTGGTGATGGTGTTAGGGCTGTAACCAAATATGCCAAGAATATATTTTTCTACCCACCACTCCCTATATCTTTCTGATTTAATTATCATATATATAATTATCATTCTCTCCCCAGGAAGTTTTTCTTTTCTTCCTTATACATATTATGAAAAAAAAATTTTCCTTTAAATCTTTATTGCCACCTGCCTTGCCAGATACATATGCTTATTACATTGAATTCATGATGTATAATATTTATCTCATGAAAAATTTATTGATGATCATCCTAGAGCATTCCCTTTTAATCATTCTTAGAAATAATCTTGTTAGTTTAAAAAGTTAAATGTTGCAAATAGGACCTGAGCAAAAATTCTTAAAGGAGTTATTGCCACTCTCTCTAGAGACAGAGGCTCAAAATTAACAAAGCCAGGTTTGCTGAGTGCATCATAAACTGCAGGCAGCATAAAGTACGAGACAGAAATGACAAAAAAGAGGAGAGAATCTCTACACTTCATTATAGGTGTACACAGTTCCTGAGCTTGGCGTGCCCCCATGAGAGTTGCCTTCTGATTACTTGAAGTGATGGAACTGCTCAAGATAAATGTATCAGATTTTCATATTTGTCTCAATCAATCCATTAAACATTCTAGTTACTATAAATAACTGGAATGTACACAGAAATAGATACAAGTATTTCTTTGTGGCTGTGATTCCTACAATGCTGAGGCAACTCTCTTAGTGCAATTTGTGTTTTAAAGGGTTTTAGGTTTGGAGAGAAGGCTAGTAAATAACACTTCTCTTTCCATAATAGACTCTACTTTTCATTTAGACTCTACTTTTTCTGTGTCCACTAAAGGGAGCAAAGTGGAGACCTAATGTTTCATTTTTCTCACATTCTCAGAATTTTGTTTCTTACCCCTTTGAAAGAGGTGTTAGATTCTAGACTCTAGAGGAATATCTTTGCTGTGAGGGAGCTTTCATTAAAGTGTTGTTTTGGTTGTAGTCTTGTCACTATAAACGGCAGGAACCTGCTGCTGTCAGACAAGAGTGAAGTCATTCTCAGGTAACCTACTGGGACTATTCAAAGAATGTTCTAAAATACTCTGAAAAGAAACAAATAAATGCAGAGTAATTTGATTTGCTACATGAGAAGCATGAAAAATTAAGGCTTAATAAAAGTATTATCAAACTAATTAGATGTTATTTATTAAAGTTTTACGTTTTATAATAATCATACCTGTCCGTTTATATGCAAGAGTACAGATTAGAAAACATTCTAGTAATTATTATGTGAATAATATGTGACTATATTTCCCTAGTGCTATTCTAAGGTTTATTTGAGTGGCCCAGTAGATAAAGAATAGAGAATGTAGGACTTTAGAACCATTCAAGTCAATGTGTAATTCTTATCTCTCTTCTTTAACAAGCCTTATTTTAAACATAGAAATAAGTACACACCATACCCATAACTTTTGTAAACTAAGTAGATTGATAGAACTACTTGTAAAGATAATCTATTTTATAAATAAAAATTCCTCATCCATAGTTTTTTTTTTTCTTTTTTTTTTTTTTTTCCTGTATAGGATGTTTGTGCGAGATGACAATAATGGATTTTTCAGTATTAATATTTGCAATATTATCATTTATAGATTGCCCAGTTGCTCAGTAGTTTTTTGATCAGTTTTTTGACTGCTATTATAGCCCAATATATTTTACATTTTGATTTTCTAAAAATTTTTTATGTTGAGGCAATAATACTGTTATTCTCACACATTTGAAGATAATACATTTTAGCTATTTATAGCCTCATCAACTTCAGGCTGATATGCTCAAAGTCATTCCATTAATCAGTTTCTCAGCAGTTACTGAATCTCTAGTATGTACACAAAGCTAGTGGTCATAACATAAATTTTAAAGCAGAGATAAAAATTAAACATGATTACAAATAAAACAATCAATACTAAGTATAAAGCAGGTGAGGGAGGAAAATAGGAGAAGGTACTAATTCAGTACTAAATTATATGATGCATATTTTATTCACTAGAAATGTCCAGAGAGGAGAAAGCCACAAATGTTAGGACAGGCTTTATAAAGGTGATATTCTAGTATTTTGTCAATGATTATGTTCAGCTTTATTGTGATTATTATTATTACTTGCCTACAATGAGTTCAGTATTTATTACTATTTAGGAATAATTTTTTCACCCCCAAAGGAATAAAAAAGGTAGTGATATAATTAGATGCACTTTTTTAAATTAATAATACCAAGTAAGAAATCAATATAGGGTAAAAACAAAACAAAGTAACATCTCACCATGTAGAAGTTATCTACTCTACTGTGTGTCCTTTCAAATTAGACTTTAGTCAAATTAGACTTTAGTGTCTGTCGTTTATAATTTACACTTAATTATTTATATTATAGCTCTCACATCCCCACTACTGTATTTTAGTCAATATTTCTGCTTTATGATTGATATTCCACTTTCCTGAAGTAGAAATTGTTTCCTACAAACCACTTTCTATTGAAACTATCCATAGTGCTTAAGTAATAAGCACATGTTTAGTAGATAAGACTCATTTGTAAGATTGGAATCTCATAGAAAGTAAAGGTAAATAAACATGAAAAAGAATAAACTGTCACATTGAAATACCCTATGAAAAACAAATTGATGATTCGATATTCTCTTATACAGCAGTTGCATAAGATACAAACTTTTTCCACTTTTTAGTATTCATGACAATAATTATATTAATAATAATTTTTCTCTCAGAGGAATATATTTTTGGATAATCATAAATAGCTTCCTGGCAGACACTGGATAAGCAGTGTGTGTTGTTTTTCATGACAAAATAGTATCAATGATGTGCAATTTAAAACAGGAAGAGAAGTTGGATGACTTTCAAATGTGTCATTCAAATGATAATATATTTATAAATTTAATTGTGCATTAATCCGATTAAATAATATGCATTGACATGTTCTCATTTTATACTTTATCAATTAAGTACAATCATTAAAATATTAAATTTGTGTTACATGCCTTTAGTTAAAAAGGTGTGGAGTTACCATCTTTATTAAATCACCAGTAGAAAATTCTCCCCTAAAACAAAATGTCAAGTCTATTTTTCTTTTCCTGAAGTAAATTCCCAAATCAAAAGGTTCCTTTTTAATTGACTGTATGGTTCTTCCTTAGGCTTTTCATGTCTTTGAATTGCTTGTGAATATGGAATATTTGCATGTGTCAGAGACAACTTAAAAAAAATTAGAAAATAAATTTTCCCACAGGTGAGGCTAAGTATAAGAAAGTTGCAAAATCCCTTCCCTCTGAGGAGTCATATGTGGTGTGGAAATAGTTAAACAGGGTGGCTGAAAATGCCAAATTAATTTTATTTTATATGAATGAGATCCCTGTATTAAAAAACCCCAAAAGTGACACTATTTTTCAAATGCCTCTCAATAGCTTTAAAAAGTATCTCCTTGCATTGGAGAATAGGGAGAAAAACATATTCACAGAAAACCTTGATCAGCATGGCTTACCTAGAGCTGGAGAAAAACTCAAGTAGTCATCAACACAGTGTTCTGTATCTACCTTTGATGATAATGACAACACTTTTGATGATGATGATGATAAAAAGATTTATCACTTATTGGGTGCTAATGGTATGCCAGGCACTGTGCTAAGCTCTGGACATACATCATCTTATTGAATTCTCACCAAACAACACGAGGTGGGTAATAACCTATCCACTTCATAGATGAGAAAATTGAACCTGGGGAAGATGCAGAATTACCTCAGATGACTAAATGTTCTTTCCAACACTGTAGAAAGGATTACAAAGATGTTTTAAAAGGGGTAACTGTCTCTTTGGGGGTTTTTTATTCCTTCATTTCCTTCATTCTGTTTTCTAAGTAGTACAGTTTAATACAAACTTAGTTTCTATTTTCCTTACCATGTAAGTTTGACATGGACTCCTAAACCTTGCAACTCTAACTGCCAAAGAATGCAGGCAATCTCCTGATAACTTTTAGTTGTCTTTTTTGGTTAGTGAAAGAAATCTGGTATAGAAGCCACAAGCAGAGTAGACTATGATTCCATACACAAGAGCATAATAGCTTGTTACCAAAATTATTGAAGGAGTCTTGGATGTGGTTTACTTTTAATTTTCCTGGATGTCAATTATGCCAGCCATAAGTCCTGCTAAAATATCACCCAGTTCTATCATTAGATTTTTAAGTTTATTTTATTCTTAGTAGTAAGCGCAATAGAAAATTAAGATGAAAGAGAAAACAGTACTGTATTTTGCTGTGTACCATGCACACTTTTTCTGCACAAATTTGTGAGGAAAAAATAAGGATATACATGGATAGTACCAATCCTGTATCTATATAAATGTTTTAATTCTTTTATTTATACTTATGAGTTAGAAATGTAACTCTAAAAATTAATAACGATTAATTTGTATTAATCGTATGTGAAACAATACCCTGGAGTACGATAATCTCCTTGGCTCAGGCCCCAACTCCTCCAGGGTTGTACAGCGCTTCAGCTGCCTATGCCTCTGCCCTTGTCAGCTCTGCCTCCCAACCACTTGGGGCTGTGTTTTGGTCCATGGTCTCAGGCGCCCAGCTCACTCCCTCTTCTGTCAGTCTCCTGATCATGATCCACGGACCCATCTGCCCCTTTTTCTTGTATCCTGCTCCCCTCTCTTACCTTGACCTTGCATCTGTTCTTATGTCATGTAATTATTTGTTACATAAAATTTCTTATACCATAATATATTAAAAATAAATGCTTAAAATTCCATTACAATACAAAAAATAAATAAATAAAACACAACAAATACCTTAATACAAACAAATAAAACTTTGAATTAAAAAATTAAAATTAAAGATTTTTTTTCATGAAAGCTTGGACCAAAAAGGTGGGTGTGCAATATATATGGGAGTACATTATACATGGCAAAATACAGTAAATTTATCTCTACAGTTGTGGTTGGGTCCTGAAGTTTTTGAGAATAAAAGCAAGGAATTCTAGCACTTTGGGAATTGATTTAGTGATCTACTGTAACAGCCTCTCTCTGTCAATGTCCCTATAATAAGATCTTAAAATCAAATAACCAGAAAAGATACAAGATAGGAGGCATTTTTTATTTTCCATCTTTACAGAGTTTATAAAAATGTCAAGCCTTTTACTTCTTAAGTGAATTTGTTATTCTACATATAATTTCTTTTATTTTGTAAATGTAATCATTTTGTCTTAGGAGCCATCTTTTTTCTTATTTCCTCACCTTTGTGGTTTCTATTCACTTTCCCAATGATCAATAATCTGGTGTGACTTGGTTTTCAGGCTAAGTAAATCATTTAAGTGTGTTTGATCTCTAATAGTAATACTGAATATGTAGAAAATCTGAACTATTAAATTTTGACTGGAGAATTATGACACATTAAATGTACTCATATTTAGATATAAACCATGCTATACTTGTTTGCTAACAACAACCTTATTAGAACTAATACTTATATCTTAGCAGAAATGATCAATTAAATCACACAACAAATAGCTCATTCTTCATTAGTCAATATGCTAAAATGTGAAAGGGAGGAGCATAGTTATGGATTTAAATAAAACAAAATTTTAGCTTAAAATTATTGAAATTTTATGATTGTCTTT
Source organism: Craseonycteris thonglongyai (assembly GCA_004027555.1). Lineage (NCBI taxonomy): Eukaryota > Metazoa > Chordata > Mammalia > Chiroptera > Craseonycteridae > Craseonycteris > Craseonycteris thonglongyai. The sequence continues at coordinate 13,842 of PVKE010032997.1, forward strand.
AAAAATTGTGCATTTTTAATTTTATTGAATTATGCACTTAAAAACATATATAAATACAGTACTTTAAATATTTGCCATGGAAAATAAGTGGATTTCTAATAAGATGAGACATTTTTATCCTATAGCTACTCTTACTACTCAACACCTCAGAGAGCAGGTAACCCCATTTTGGTAAAAAATTAAAAATATTTTTAACATTAGAAAACAGCATCTCAAAGACCCAATTTAAGTTTGTTATAACTTTGAATATAGGATTAGCATAAATGGTGGTCAAAACATATTATTTTTATTTTAAATTATCTTCAAACATACCAAAGATTAAAATATCCATCATTAATATCATTTTACCATCATAGAGAGTTCTGCATTTAAGATATGTTTTTTTTTATTTATTATAAAATAATATCATTGACTGGAATTCTAAAGCATAATATAAGAATATTTATAATTAATTAAAATTGTTTAGTGTTATTCTACACACAGAAAGACAACATATCACTATACAAGAAGTACTGCATTGGGAATCTACATACATGGGTCCTAGTTATAAGCCACTTGGGTAAATTTGGCAAGTCATTCAACTTCTTTGGATTTCAATGTTCTTAGTTAACTCTAAGGTATCTTTTGGCACAAAAATGCTATTAAAGTTACATCTGTAAGTTAAGATTTCTTTAGGCTCAAACATATTACAGTAGATTACTTGTGTAACTTTTCGGCTTGAGGAGGCCTAGAGATGTTTTGTAAGTGCTATGTCTTCATTGAGCTATTTAATTCAATCAAGCTCTAATAAAGCAAACTTTCTTCATCAATGAGCTTTACTCAATTATTTCCCACTAACCATGGGTAAATGCATTGATGTTTCTCTTTCATGGAAAGATTGTTTGTTCACATATACACAAATTGGTAAAGCTTCTCAAAGGAAGAAAATGAATACTTTGGTCTATAACTATAAACAATTAAAAAATGAAAACAAAAAAAATAAATGAAGTTTTACCATGAATTTTGTTGGAAGTAATTTGCACTCTACCAAGAACTAAAAACACTATAGTTCAGTTAGTTCATATTCAAACATTCTAGAAACAGCACAACAGAATACCATTTAGTAACATTCATCTACTCACTCATTAATTTAAGAATTTATTTTTTCCCTTTAAGTATTCATTTTCCTTTACCAAATTTGTATCAATGTCTCAGATTCCATCCTAAAGCACTCATAGTCTAGGGAGGATAAAAGAAAAAAAAAAAAGAAGAGCCCAGAAGTATATGCATTGACAATCAGAGAATGAACTATACATAGGGCATTTTAAGACCATAAAGAGTTGTCGACAGAATAGATATAAGGGAGTGAAGTAAGAGGTAAAATGGCCAAGCTTGAGGAATTACGAGAACAAACCATGCTCAAAACAGTTTTATCAATAAGATTTCAAAACCCGGCAGATATCTGACATTTCATTGGATGACTCCATGCCAAATAGGATATTTGCATTCTTGACATTTCATTGGACGACTCCACGCCAAATAGGATATTTGCATTCTAAGTGCATGAAACAGTTTTTATTTTTATCTTTTTATATTAATCTCTCTTTCTACCAGTTTTGGCTTTCATATTAAAAGGAAAACATACTACCTATTTGTCAAATTTTACATGTTTAGTGTCTCCCCTGGTATCATACTATGTACAAATAATGACTTGGTATGGGATGGAAAGAGATACTATTCACATAATTAGAATAAACATGTTTTAAAAAATGGAAAATAGTAACTCTGACAGTTATAAAACCACCACAATTGACAGTATACGGAGAATTGTGGCAATGAGGTCAGGTAATAAGGAGGCTTAAAGTACTGAACCACTTTGATAGGACACTTGAGGTCAGTTCAGCATTTAATTAAAGTGAAACAGAACTTGGCCACTGAAGAAAACTATAACTTTTTACATGAAGAAGTAACTGTTTATAGATTTTTCAAGAATTATTAGTCATTTATGACAATAGTAAAATAAGTGTTAAATAGATAGAAATATAAAAGGAAGTGGAAAAAAAATCTGCATCTGAAATTGGGTGTGCTCTCAATGCATGACCTTGGGAAAGCCACTTATCCTTCCAGAGGCCATTTTTTTTTTCCACCTGAAAGAATTAGAGTGTTGGAATAACTGATTTTAAAAATCTCTTCCGCATCCCCAAATTCTATGATAATTTTTCTATGCACTTATTTTTGTTAAGTCCCAAACATTAGGTATTCTGATATAATCAAGGTATTATACAAGAATAAATGGAACAATGATATGATCTTTAATCAGTCTTATTTCCTTTCTTTAGTTGACTGTTCCATGAAAAGTTTTTTCTACTTCATGAATTGAAGATGAAGAGGAAAAAGCAGTAATATTACCTTTATAATTTTTAATCAAAAGAACGTATGAAATATTCATTTGGCTACTTTTCCTTGCTTTCCATCAAAGTGAATATGCAAATATGTAATAACACGTGGAAATATTAGGGAAGCTTTCTTCAGGAGGCAAAGAAAACGTTTCCAGTAGAAACATTTTGGCCTGAAGGATACTCTTTGATCTAAGACATTGAAGTCTTGGTGTTTTAAATACCCTTACAGTACAATTGCATAACCAATTTATACTAAATAATCCATTTGCTTAAAACTTTTCTAAAATCATGAAAAAAATTTTTTTAAATTAGTTACCAATAAGATATATTATTGGAATAACCCAGTAAAGTAACTATGTCCTCTTCTTCAGTGTACTCTATGTAAGTCCTCAGGTAAAATTGATAACTATTATAATATAAGTGATAACAACAACTAAGCCACTAGTCCAGGGGTGGCAAACCTTTTGGCGATTGAGTGCCAAAGTTTATGAAATAAGAGTATACTCGCTCGACTCGCGTGCCAACCCATCGAGTGAGATAGAGGTATCGATTATTTTTATGTCTATAAGAGCATAAACAATAATTTTTTAAATGGTATTCACAGCTCCGCGTGCCGAAATAATTGCTCCGCGTGCCACTTTGGGCACACGTGCCATAGGTTTGCCACCCCCACATTAGTCTATAAACAGTATAGAGCTGGTTATATAGAACACTTGCTGCCTTTGAGGGGTATTATACTTTATATTTGTTTCTAGATGTTCGAATAAAATTGCCAGTCATCCTTGATTTATTTCTCTCACTTCTAACATCAACTTCATTAAAATGTCCTATTGGGTTTAAGTCAAAATGTACTCTGAACCTATCCACTTATTTATAATTTCTATGTTTGTCAGTGACTATACATTTTAAATTGCCACCCATTCTCAATGTCTTTTTATTACTCATTTCTAATACAATACTCATTTCTATTTTACATATTTAGTTGATATGTTTTCTCTCTTTCCACTGGAATCTCAGCTCCACGAACTAGGTTATTTGTCTGTGTTGTTCACTATTATAATTCCATGTCCCAGAAAAGTAACTGGTACTAGTAGGCCCTCAACAAATATTTGTTGCATGTATGACTGAATCTCCACTGCAACCCTTCTAACCCAGTCCTACATCATCTCTCACCAGTGTTATTAAAATGTTTCCAAGTCTCCTGCTGTGTCTCATATCTTTTCCTTTGTATTGTTTGTGTTCACAAAGCAGCCAGTGATCTTTTAAAAATCTACTTTTCCCTGTCAGGAGTCATTTTCTCAGAGCTCTTCCTGAGGTTTGCTTTGTATTCAAGTCAGAGCTTACGTGCCGCACCCTTGGAGATCAATTCACTTCGTTCATGATGCACTTGTGTAGTTGGTGTACTTACACAAAGGTCTCATATTCTCTCCTGCTCCTACCTCAAATTGGGACTGCAACTGCCCAGAGGAAGCATTTTCTCTTAATTTTGCACTATGCAGATCCTCCTGGTCAAAAATGGCCATTGTGAACTGCACAACCCAGAGAAAATGTGTTTTTCTAATTTTCACAAAGTTCTATATGTTGAATCCTGCTTAGTTTCCCTGCTATTTACTATCCAAAGCATGATCTCTTTCCCTGAGCCATTCTCTGCCTCTTTGCTCAGTTTTGATGTCACTCTATATATAAGGTCTGAATTTAACTGTCTTGCTTATCTCCTTCCTCCTTCATCTCCAATGTAAGCTCCATAACTCCAGGATCTTGATCTTCACTGTGGTCCCTCAGTGATTTCATTTGTACTGTTATGTCCATAAACACTACAACCCAACTGAAGCAGATGCTATTGTTTTTATCTTGAAACAACTGAGACTTCATTGATAATTATAGGTGTAATATATATATATATATATATATATATATATATATATATATATATATATATATATAT
>PVKE010032998.1:0-18163 GCA_004027555.1 Craseonycteris thonglongyai
CGGTCCTCGTGGCCTCAAAGCGAGCGCTCAACCCGCTGAGCCGTCCCGGCTTTCCCCTGTTCTTTGTTTTTTAAAGATTTATTTATTGTTTTTGACAGAGAGAGAGAAGAGAGATACAGAGTCAGAGACAGAGAGAAGGGGGAGGGCCCAGAACAGTCTCCAGAGTTGCACATCATTGGTTTTTCCACATAGTTTCATTCCACAGGTGGGCGGGGCTGCACAGGGCAGGAACTGGGCCAGGGTCTTGCCCCAGTGAGAACTGAATGGGGGGCACTCCCCAGTTCAGCATGTGGGTCCGCATGGGCTGGGGCCAGGATTCGATTCTTAGTCCACAGGGGCTGTAAAGCGAGTGCTTAACCCACTGAGCCATCCCGGCTTCCCCATTTTGCCGTTTTTTGTTTTTCCTTTTCTGCATTGGCAAAACATTTACCTTTGAAGATTTCTTTTCATCCAGGGAAACAAAAAAAAAACGTTTCGGGTGAAATCAAGTAACTATGGAGGGTGGGGCATGGGAGTCACGCTGTTTTTGATCAAAAATTGCTGAACACGGTGTGGGCAGGTGTGTTGTCTTGCCACATGTTGTTAATGTAAGTCACCCATCATGACATGGGCAAATGTGTTGAAAGGGTCTCCCCCCCAAAAAAAAACAAATTCACTGAGGCTGATTGCAGCCTCTCACAACAGCAGCAGCTGGTACACTGATGCAGATAGGTTCTTAGAACACTCACCTAGCTGGGGAAGCCTATTCTACAAGGGCCCGCCCTCCGGAAGATGATTCCAGTTGTTTATTGGTCCCCTGTATAAGTGAAAGCCCTTTGAAGTGCTCTACACTTATGAGTGATTACATTATTATTCCTTTAACCTTTCTAATAAAATCTAAAAACCCTTTAGATGATCAAAATCACAAAATCACAAATACTAACATCTGAAACAATTATCTTTGCTGTTCTGTCCTTGATAATATCCCAGGTATCAGGTCAGAGGCCGTGTACTCCCTGTTCATATTTGCAAGAATGCCATGAGAATGAGTGTAGCATTTTCCAACATGCAGTGAGGCAAAACGTCCACATAGTAATATGAAGGACCATGACTAAGTTTTGCAAGAAAAAATTGGAGAGTCACAGTGGACCATAAGTTTTCCTGGTGTTGCCTAATATCTCTTATGGTTAACAAAGTAAGGACAGCACTGTTGATATGATATACAGAAATAAATTATTTGGAAGTGATACATTCATCTCACTTTCAGTGTGTGCCCAAGTGTATCTGATTGTAGAGTCCACACTGTAAAATGACAGGATAAAAGAGATCAAAAAGAAAGCAGAAGAAAACAGAATAGACAGGGAAAAGTGAACACAAAGTATTCAGACTGTTTTGCTTGAAGAAAATACCCTGAAGAGTGATTTAATAATTGGTTTTCAGGACACAAAGACATTTATTATATAGAGTACAGTCCATGGCTGGCTCTTCACAAAGAAGTCACAAGACTATTGGGGCTCACAGACCATGGCCTTCAGGGAGAGTCATAGAAAATGGGAGGAGGAAGGCACCTGATCAGGAACTTTGGCCCCTCTGCCATCAAATCCATTTGGTACCTGAATCATTTCAAAGAGATGAAAAAGTCACTCATTCTTAAAGACACATAATTGATCCTAGATGGGATTAAGGATGGAATGACATGGAGGGATTGGATCTGAAGCACAATCTTGGAGAAAAGCTGATGATTGACACCATAAGCATTCAGAGTGAAGAGGTGGGGAGAGGTAACTGCTCAGTAGCTCTCAAGTTTTCAGAGATGACAGAACCTGCTTTAGTTACCTATGGAGATTGGCCTCCACACAAGACAGATAAGGACGAAAACCCCCATAGTAAGCATCTTCCCTTAATTGACACGTGGGACGGCCCTGCCAGACAAAGAAGCTCAACCTACATCAAGATAAGCTTGGCTTGTGCTCAGGCTGAAGGGCTTGTATCGAGTTATTTTAAGTTATTAGGAACAATTTCCAGTCTGGGAAGCACCAAAAGGGAGGGAAGATGCACAAAGCACAAAGTGTCTTCTGTGGATTATAGATTTTCCACATTGTTAATGCAAAGGGCCCATCAGATTTCATGGTGTTAGTAGACATGGAGTGAATAGTTTTGAAGGTCTGTGCCCCATAAACTTAGTATTCATCCAAATTTTATATACTGAGTAGCAGGTTGGAAATGGGTCCACCCTGAAGGGCAGAGACATGGCAAATCTTTTAGTCCGTAGACAGATTTCCTGAGTATGATACTGCTGTCTGTCTTCAGAAGCCACTGGACACAGAGCTGACCACCTTGTGATTACCAAACTCATTTGAGGAGACTACAACATAATCTAAAGAGTCAAAGGGTTAGAAAACAAGATTTAGCAGGTATCATATTCATCTGTATTTCCCATTCATTTTTCTCCTGGGGAAGATTTTGTCATGTGATCTACCTAAAAAGAAAGTTTATAGAATCCTCTAGTACATACGATGAGAATATTTCCCCCATCTATTAGACAAAAGTTTAAGCTGCTTGTATACTTTTTATAGTGAATTATTAGAGGTCTTTTAAAAATCAACAAGTATAATGTCACCCTCTTTTTACTTATTTTCATCCTTATGGTACCTGATGATAAATCATTGCCTAGAGTGATCTAATGTGTACTTGTGTCTCAAGTTTATGTCTGTACTGTACTAATACAGAAAACAGAATGGAGTCAACATATATCATAGGTTAACCCCAGAAAGCATTGTTTGGTTTTCTGGGGTTTGGGTCTGCTCTATATCAAGATTTCAATGTATAAAGATTAGATTTCCATGAGTGGCTTTGCATCAGCCAGAACTGGAAAAGAGTCTGTTACTTTTAAGAGGTCACGGAGAGCAACTAATTCAAGACACATGAGGGTCCTGACCAACATAATCCAGTTAGTTAATGGAAAACTAGCACCGTAATGTGTTGAGCATTCTTTACATGTAATACATCACAGCACTGTTTGATATGCCTGTGTCTGGATAATCCCAACACAGAACTAGATTCCAGGAGTATAATTGGGATGGATTTGATCTATCAAACACTAGGTGGCATCTGTTTCTTTGTACGTCTGATGGGTAGATGGAGTGCTTTCGATTGGACTTTTGCATTGCGGGTAGGGGTGGGGGAGTTGACAATGATTTGCAATCTGTGATCTTCATTCTTTTATGTATTTGTGCATGCTAAACTGGCATCTATGACTCATACAGTATGTCAGTATTGCAAGTGAAATGTGTCAAATTCTTGGTAGAGATAAATACATGTAAGGACAGCAATCTCTAAGAGATACACATATAACCTTCTCACCTTGGGCATCAGATACCTGAAGGTTTTTTTAAATTCATGACTTCATAAAGATAATCAGAAGGATTGGCAGAGAATGAATGAACCCATGAAATGGAATAAGAATTATGTTATTATGCTACCTAAACTTTGAATGATAACAAGTGGAGGTGTGATCTTAATTTCCAATGCCCCATTGATAGAAATAGGTAAAATCTATCAAGTGTAATCAAGTGTAGTTGAGGGAATACTTTCTGTTCTGAACTAGTTTGGGCTTCTTAAACCTTTAAGTTCCAAGGAGCTACCTGTGAGGGATTAATGCTCTTCTCTTCCACATTTCGGCCATCGACGTCATATTCTTGAATCAGGGGCCTCTGCTCCATTGCAGTGCTGTCTGTAAGAGCCCTGCTTCTTGTTACGGTTCCCTAGGAGCTTCATTCCTCTTTCCTGCAGCTATCTGTCTCTTTGTATCTTTATACAGAGTACACTGCTTAGCAGTATGCTTGCCTCTCTTGCTGGATACCTTTTGGCCAGGGGAGAGACAATTTAAAAATTTCCTCTTTTGGTAGAACTTGTATAACTTCCAGATTCAAGCTGAAAACAGATCCCCTATTTCATGGAAATGTAGATGTCAAGTTTTGCTCTCAACCCGGACAAGCCTGTGGACAGATTCGGAATAATTGGGTATAGTGGCTATTACAAAAAGGGGGCCCACTGTTGACTCCCAGGGTCTCTTAGCTTTGCTTTGTTCCCATATTTTCATCATGACCTTCATAATCATCATTTCACGATACTAATTCAGGGAAGGAAAATAGTACTTTTCAAAAATGTGACCAAAGTGAATGTCAGAATTTCTTGCTAAAGACCCATTTGTCTTTCTGCACTCAGAAACGGCTCCGGTACTCTCTTTCATAGTTTCATTCTACATGACCACAACCACAAGAATCTCTTTGCACCCTCAGCTCGGAACTAAGGATTGCTGTTGGTTTTCATGGCAGGTGTAGTGGGAGGGCTGGTATCATGCTGATATTGGCAGAGTGTACAGCTTGACTCATTTAATATGTATGATAGTTTGTGCTCTGTATTGAGAATGGTGTTTTTTTTAAAACTGAGACATAGAGCTAAATAAACTCATGAGTACAGTTACAAAATATCGGTGTAGGAAATTTTAACATGGTAACAATGTGAATTTCCATTAATGAATATCTTGTACAACTTAAAGTGTAAATCTTCTGTTAGAATATTGTACATTTTACAGAGAATTATGAGAATGGATGAATAGCGTCTATAGAAGAAAAATCTGAAAAATCCTGCACAAAATCACCAAATGCCAAATGTGTGTACAGTACTCTGTAAGGAAAAGGAGAAGCATGAAGAAAACCTCATGTAAAACAGAGAGGCAAACAAAGGATTGCTAATATTCTCATTGCTATTATCAATCTTTTCTTTTATCCCCAGGGATAATGTTTGTATACAAGATGTGTACATGCATCTACCCATGACATCTGTGCAGAGCATGGAGCAACGTATCTCTCAGGCTGTAATTGCTTGCCACCCTGTGTTGGGGAAAATGAACTCCTGATATTTAGAAGAAACAGACTGCTTTTTTGGCAAAGTGATGGTGATGGCAAGGGAAGCTTGCCAATGAATGTTCTTGGCTATTTTGTAGACAAACAAAAGGAGTGGAAAAACTACATTATGCCTGTTAGTACTGACTACTTATAAAAGCAGAGCAATTATTTTAGAAAAGAACCTATTTGGTGTATAAATATGCTTTGTCAGAAAGTTTCTAAATGCAAGTTTGGAAACATTTAGGATGGTTTTTAACACAATTTGCTAGACGATACAAAACCACGGGAGTTATCAAGGTTTTTTATTGTATATAAGAAATAGATGAACAGAATTCAATGTCAGCCTTTCAGTGGAGAAATTCATACTATGTTGACATAATGAAATCCTCAATTAGTGAAGGACCCTGAGGACCTTGTAAAAATTAAAAAACAAACAAACAAACCATGAACCCAAGCTCCTACTGGTATTTCTGATATTGTTCCATTCTTGTTCTTGAAAACTATACTCTTTTTTCTTTTTTCCAGTTAATACACTACGTTTGCTCCCTTTGTGTGGCCCCACATCAGTCATTGCAGTGACCAGGGAGGAAATATTGGTTTCTTTACTGTGTATCTCTGGTAGGAGCTCAGGAGCTTTCCTGTAAATTAGATCCTGGTGTCCCCAGGGGAAATGCTTCTCTTGGTTTGTTTTTGAAAATTGCAGTTGGTCAGTGTGATGATACTACATTGCCAATATGTTTCCTGGACTTTGCATACAATTTATTTCCCACTAAGACAAATGCCTCCACTAGAAATGAAAGCAGAACTGACACAAGCAAAGTGTCAGCCAGAGTACATTATTAGTTGCCTTCTGAACCCCCCAAGAGGGGATGCATTCAGTAATAATTTAGTTTGTATTTATTGAACACCTACTTCATTCCAGGCACTGTGCACACAGTGACAAATAAATAAGACTGAAAAGGCCATGGCTTGATTGCAGTTTACATCTTGTATGTGTATGTTTGGGGGAAGATAGACAATAAGTAAACAAATAGATAAATAATTTAATGTTCTGCATTTTGTTTCAGCTACCCATAACTGTTGTATGGGAGGAAAGATGATTTTCCCTCCAACTCTTCTGAGTTCTTCACTGAGACACCCTGTGATTAAAGACAGATTGACAAAAGAAAAGCAGACATTTATTAACACCTTTGCCTCACAAACGTAGGAGAGATACACAGAGAAATGAAGCAACTCCCAGAGGTGTCCCAAACCACCAATTTACATACCATCTTTAGCTACCGACAAAAGAAACATGCTGGGGAAGGATGGGGGGTCAGTTATGAGGGTTTACCCTGAAAAGCACAGTAAACAAGGCTAAGGGTTTTCATGCAAATATAAGTGGGTGCCTTCCCTATTGACAAAATTCTCTTGCAACTTAGAATCAATTTCTCTTTCTGATACAGAGAGGAAGACACTTACAAATGGAGACTTTCTTTATAGATGTAACTTTTCCTTCAGTAGGGTAACTTGTTTTGTCAGAGCTTCTTCAGTGTCTGCTGCTTCTCAAAAATACCTTATTTTTCTATGTATAAAATGATACATGGAAATTTGATCTAAAATTGTTAGATCAAAATTTGGGGGTCATCTAATACATGGGAGTAACCCATGTATTGATTTCTTAATGTTTGGGTTAGAAAAGTAGGACTTATCTTATACATGGGGGCATCTTATACACAGAAAAATATGGTAATTGGCTCAAAATAATCCATATGCCAAATAGGCATATATTGGGGGGAAGGGGGGAGATATATTTTGCTATTCTTCACTGTATAATGACTCCAGAACATAGTGTCTTAAAACAGTTTAATTTTTTCCTTGATTTTGTGGGTCAAGAATTTGGGGTGGATTAGGCTCAGCTGGCGTTTCTGATCTACATGTCATCAGCTGGGACATTCAGACATGGAGGATCTACTTCCAAGATAGTTTTCGTACTTCTACATCTAGCGTGTCACTGGCCTTGGTCTCTTTCTTATCACATGGCATCTCCTCCAGGGACTCTCCAGGTGGCTTGGGCTTCTCCCAAAATGGTAGTGACATTTTTTAATGCGATACCTGGCTTTCAGACATCACAAAACAAAAGTTGTCAGAATAATTAAAGGTAATCTTGGCGGTGGTACAAAGCCATTTCGTTGCAGGAACCGACACCTGACGGAGTATTATCAGACACTCAGACAACTCTTCAGATAGAGGAAGGAGATTTTATTAACCGGGGGAGCATGCAGGGTTAGTAGCACGTAACATGGGCTCCCTGTGGGAAAGTTTCTCTTGGGTTTTATACATTGTGTCCACGTGACCTGTGTCTGAGATCCTATTCAAGGTGAGGGAGAATCTTGGTAGGAATGTAGGTGTTTTGGGATAAACCTTGTCAGTTTTCCTGACAAATCCTGTTTACTCTTTAAGTTTGTGAAGGTCTCTGGGTGGCAGGAGGCCAGTCATTAATTTACAGAGTGTAGTTAATCGGCCGCTGGAGTGAGCTAGGGTAAAATTCTTCCCTTCCCATTAGTGAGAATCTCCAGAGGGCCTTTTTCTTTTGTTATCTTAAAATTCTTTACCTCTCAATTTTGTCTGTTAAATCAATCTCAGCACCCACCTACATGAAAGAGAAGGTTCAGAGATAGATTCAACCTCTTGGGAGGCAAGTGGCACAGTCATGCTGTAGAAGAGCTGATAGAATGGCAACTATTTTTGTGTCCATCTTTGGAAAATGCAATCTGCTACATGCTAGAAGAAAAGAAAACATAGGGTCTGAGAAAAGAGATTTGTTGTTAGATAGGAAAGCAACCATGCGAAAGAGTAGGGGATGTGTATTCCAGGTAGAGTGTAGTAAGTCTAGTTCCAACGAGCTTGAATGGAAACGGTCAATTTATATTCGCATAAATATCCCATTAACAATGTTGATGCTGGAGGTGGAATGAGGAGTGGCAAACTGAAAGATATAATAGAAATTCACCGAGCCTTGTTTATCCACCTCCTCTGGTTATTTGCTTCAGTTGTTCTTTAGTCATTTACATGTTTCTTTTTTTTTTTTTATTGTTTTATTTTTTTATTATTTATTTATTTATGTATGTATTTATTTAATTTTTGAACTGAACTGGGGGCCTCACCGCATTCGGGAAGCACACCCCAGTTCAGCATGTGGGTCCGCCTGGGCCAGAGCCGGGATTCGATCCTCGGTCCTTGGGGCTTCAAAGCGAGCGCTTAACCCGCTGAGCCATCCTGGCTTTCCCTACATTTTTCTTATCTGCCTAATTATGTGCTGGAGGTGATAACTTTCAATGCTGACTGCTTAGATATGGTGCTGGTACGAAGTTCCTAAATAATACAGGCACATGCAGACATATTGATGTTGCCTGTACGTTGTCAGGTTCCAAATAACTGGAGCAGGGCTGGGGATGTTGGCAGGTCTGTGAGAGGGGGCAGAGGGCCCTGCACGGCATTTTACAATAACGTCTACCACAATTTATTTCTTTATTTATTTTTAGATTTATTTTATTTTATTATTATTTTTGACAGAGAGATAGACAGACAGAGAGAGGCAGAGAAAATAGGGAGGGTCCAGAGCAGTCTCCATAGTTGATAGCATTAGTTTTCCATATAGTTTCACTCCACAGGTGGGCACAGGGCTGCGCAGGGCAGGAACTGGGCCAGGAGCCTCCCGCATAGGCCCCGGAAAGAACTGAACTGGGGGCACAGCCCAGGCTCAGCATGTGAGTCCGCGTGGGCCAGGGCTGGGATTCGATCCTCAGTCTCTGGGGCTGCAAAGCGAGCGCTTAACCCACTGAGCCATCCCGGCTTCCCTGTCTATCACAATTAATAAGTGTTTTGTCCCTTAATGTTTTCACAGAATCTACTACCAATAACTGACCACAACTTCTTAAAGGCTTCCTAGGAAGTCATGCCCACCACTGGCAAGTTATGAGGTAACGTGAAGTAGCTCAGCAGTTGGGACTTTTAGTTCTTCAGTACCAGAATTCCTTTTAAGTTACAGGTTCTCATTAGGCCTAATGCCTCCAAGTAAACAGTCCCAAAACGTGTCACACAACCTCTGTTGTCTTTCAGTGGCTCTCATTTTTTTCTTGTGGCGCGTAAGAATTCCTGGAGGGCTTTTGAAATGCACATTCTCAGGCCTTCCTTCAGATATTGTGATTCTGTAAGTTTGAAGGGAGCCCTGAGCATTTGTAATTTTAAAACATTCCAGAACATTCAGAGGAAGATGCTCCAATGATATACCACTTTGAGTTAATGGCTCAAATACTGTATCCACGGTATTTAAAAAACATTTTTTTTAACCCACAAAATGTAATTAACAGGAAATAATTGTGTGAAATTCAGGTATGCTCAGTATATTCAAGGAATATCATTACATTTGATTTTGATATCCTGACTAGGTTGAAACTTCATTAATACTTTTCCATTAAATTTCATTTAACAGCCATTCAGTAAGCATCTACAGTGGGAAGAGACTATGTTAGGTGTAAAGACAGTCACAAGATTGAATAAGACATGATACTTGTTCTCTAGGAGACTACAATTTTGACTTTCTATTTGTTAGTTTGTTTTCACTAAATAGCTATAGTACAGAAGGACTTCATTATTGTTGGAAAGTGAGGGATGGGAAAGCAGGGTATAATTCCATTTAACTAAATTCAGAATTAGAAAACTAGAGATATCAGGATGGCTCAGTGGGTTAAGTGCCAGGCTTGTAGCCCTGGGGTCCAAGGATCCTATATGAGCCCCCACTCATGTGGACCCATATGCTGAACTGGGGCATGCCTTCCATGTGGGAGGCCCTGGCCTGGTTTCTGCCCTGTGCAGCCCCATGCCCACTTGTGGAGTAAAACTTTATCAAAACCTGATGACATACAGCTATGGAAACTGCTCTGGGCCCTCCCTCTTCTCTCTGTCTCTCTCAGTCCAAAACAATAAAAATATATGTTAAAAAAAAAAAGATTTAGAAAATTAGAGTCCCAGTTTATCATAAGTTTACCCTGAACAAAGCACTTTGTATCTCTATTCTTCACTTATTTTATATCTAAAATATTAGATCATATAATTTTTCAGTGTTTTTGTATTTTTTCAAATTGAATGATTCTCTAATAAAGATATTATAGCTTTATGTTAAAGAAACAGTGAATAAATTAATATATAGGAATTGCACATGAAAATAATCCTCAAAATCCTTGGTCATTAAATCACGGGTAAGTTAAAATTACAGTGAGGTATCACTTCATATCTATTGGAATGGCTATAAAAAAAAACAACAATAAAAAGTGTTGGTGAGAGTGTAGAGAAATTGGAATTCTTACACTTTGCTAGTGAAAATGGAAAGTGATACAACTACTTCGGAAAACAGTTTGCCAGTTTTTCAAAAACATTTTAATATATATTTACTGTATGATCCAGTAATTCTAGTACTAGGAATCTCCCCAAGAGAAATGAAAGCATATACTTATATAAAGACTTGATAGTCATAGCAGCTTTACTCATAATAGACAAAAGTAAAAATAATCTAAGTTCCATAACTGAACAAATACACATGGTATATAAATATAAGAAAATATTATTTAGCTATAAAAAGGAATGGTCTACTAAATGCATGCTACAATATAGATAAGCCTCAAAACATTATTTTATTTATTTATTTTTTGACTGAACTGGGAGGCCTCACCGCATTCGGGAAACACACCCCAGTTCAACATGTGGGTCCACCTGGGCCGGAGCCGGGATTCGATCCTTAGTCCTCGGGGCTTCAAAGTGAGTGCTTAACCCGCTGAGCCATCCCAGCTTGCCCACAAAACATTATTTTAAGTGAAAGAAATAATATTCAAAATAACACATATTGTATGACTCCATGAACGTTCTATATATGACATGCTCAGAAAAGCAAACCTACAGAGACATATTAGTGCTTGCCTGAGTTTGGAGGTGGGAAGGGGTGAGTGATTTTAAATGAACACAAGGGGTATTTTTAGAGGGGTCAAATTTTCTAAGCCTGGCTTTTGGTAATGGTTGCACATCTCTGTAAATTTAACAAAAAAATATTGACTGTACACTTAAACTTAACTGTATACTTAAATTTCATGTGAATTATACCTTAATAATGTTGTTTAAAAAAGAGACAAAGCAATACATCTATTAAGTAGATTAACAGCTCAGGTAATATTCCTCTTCACGCAAGTCCCAAACAGAGCTAGTATTTTACATCAGGATAAGAAAAACAAAACAAAAAAAATATTATCACATATACCTCTTTTGCACCTTATATTTCTTTCTTATCCAAATCAATAATTTAATCCTATCTCAAAATTTTATTCTCAATCTTTGCATTATCCTTGTTTTAAATCAAAGAAGCAAAAATAAAAACAAAACAAAAAACAAACAAAAACAAATAAACCAAAACTTAAATTAAGAAAAGAACTGACCTGGAAAAGCCAAGAGTGGATTTATTGCCTTGTTAGTACACTTGCTTTTACTGATTGAGTGGTCAATCTACAGTGCATAAGCAAACCTCCCTACTTAACTCTTCTTGCCTTCTTCACTGAGATCATAAAGTATTTTTCTTTCTCCATCTGACTTATTTCACTTAGACTATATCCTCAAGGTACATCCATGTTGTTGCAAATGGCAAGATTTCTTCTTTTTTTTACGGTCAAATAATATCCGTGTGTGTGTGTATGTGTGTGTGAGATCTTCTTTAGTCATTCATCCATAAATGGACATTTAGGTTACTTTCATATCTTGGCTTTAAAGCTGAAGTGAGTATGTTGTATGTAGCACATATTTGGGTTTATTTTTATTTTTTTATGGATTCAGATACTGTGCCCTTTGATTGCAGAATTTAATCCATGTATATTTGAAGTCATTCTTGGTAGATAAGGACTTACTAATTCCATCTTATCCATAGTTTTATGCCTCTTTTATAGTTTTCTTGTTTCTCCCTATCTTACGATCTTCCTTTGTGAATTTATGGTTTTCCATAGTGGCATTCTGGGTTTCCTTTCTCTTTATTTTTTGTGTAACTACTGTAGAGTTTTGTTTAGTGATTACCATGAAACTTACATCAGCATCTTATAGATATAACAGTCTATTTTATGCTGATGACAACTTAACTTCTATCTCATGTAAAACCTTTTTATTTTAACTCTCCTTCCCTTTCATGTTTTGATGTCACAATTAACCTCTTTTTATCTTGTGTATTCATTAACAAATTATTGTAGCTATAGTTATTTTTAATACTTTTTTCTTTTAAGTTTATACTAGAGTTAAATGGTTAACATACCACCATACCATATTACAATATTAGACTATTTTTAATTTTACTATATATACTTATCTTTACCAGAAGGTTATATATTTTCTTATGTCTTAATTTTACTGATTAGTATTTTTTTATTTTCACTTAAATAATATCTTTCAGCATTTCTTGTAAAGCAGGTTAACTGGTGACAAACTCCCTCAACTTTTGTTGGTTTGGAAAAGTCTTTATCTTGCCTTTATTTCTGAAGTTCAACTTTACCAGGTAAAGTATTTTTGGCTGGCAGTATTTTTTCTTTCAGCATTTTGACTGTATCATCTCATTCTCTCCTGGTTTGAAAGATTTCTGCTGAGAAATCTGTGGGTAGCCTTATGGTGGTGTCTTTTTATTCCCTCTTGTGGTTTTAAAAATTCTTCCTTTATCTTTGATTTTAGACAGTTTCATTATAATGTGTTTTAGAGAGGATTGTTTTGGGTTGAGATTTGGAGGTGACCTATTAGCTGTATGAACTAAGGTGTTCAAATTTTATCCCAAATTTGGGAAGTTCTCAGCAATTTTTTTTTTGAATTTTAAATGATTTATATTATTGCTTGAGGGAGAGACAGAGAGAAAGAAAGAGAGTGAAAGGAGAGAGCCCAGAGCACCGT
This sequence comes from Craseonycteris thonglongyai, assembly GCA_004027555.1. Lineage (NCBI taxonomy): Eukaryota > Metazoa > Chordata > Mammalia > Chiroptera > Craseonycteridae > Craseonycteris > Craseonycteris thonglongyai. Next base: position 12,834 of record PVKE010032998.1, read on the forward strand.
TGTACATCATTGGTTGTGACATGGTTTCATTCCACACAGGTGGATGTGAGCCGTGCAGGTCAGGAAGCAAATTGAGGCCTCCTGTATGGGAGGCAAGAACCTTCGCCGCTGAGCCATCTGGGTGGTTACCAGTTGTGCCGCAGTTTAGCATATGGGTTTGCATGAGCTGGGGTGGAAAACCAAACCTTAGACCTCATGATTGTAAGAGAAGCGCTCAAGTGCTGAGCTATCCTGGCATTAGGAAAGTGCCAATTATTTCTTTATATTACATCAACAATTATTTCTTTCTATTGCATCATCCTATTCTGCTGTTGACATTCTTTATTGCATTTTTAAATGTTATTCATTATATTCTTCAGCTCCAAAATTTCTTTGGTTCTTTTTATGACTTCTATCTCCTTGTTCAACCTCTTATTTTGTTCATATATTGTTTTCCTAATTTTATGGAATTGCCTTTCTGTATTTCTTGTAGCTGCTTGAATGTTCTTCAAACCACTATTTTAAATTATCAGGTAAATCGCAGGGCTCCAATTCTTTGTGAAATTATTGTGTTCCTTGTGTAATGCCATGTTTCCTTGATTTTTCATGTTCCTTGAAGTCTTGCATTCCTTGAAATCTTTGCTTTTGAAGTGATAGCCACTGACTGATTTCAAAAGAGAAAAACCTTCAGTCGGCCCTGTCAGGGATTCTGAGGCTTTCTCAGACTGTCTCTATTTGTGTATCTGCTCCACATTTCTTGCTCTCTTGTGGCTGAATTCTTTAAATTGTATGCCTTCTCTTAATCCTGCACAGCCAGGCCACGTGCTGACAGCCTCCCTTTTGTTTTCCCCAGCAGTGCTGAATGCCGGAGTTTGTGGTTTCTGCCAGGCCTGCAGATTTGGGCCAACTTTGCATATGTGTCCACTAGCTGTCTGTGAAAGCTCACTCTCACTGCCATCGGGAATGTGCACAGGGAGCTGGCCATGGCGTAGGGTGTGTGTGGGAGAGGTGTATAAAGTGCTGGGATTGCCTGTGGATCAGCTGGGGGATCCAAAGGTGAGTCATCCCTAGTGGCTCATGGATAGGTCTCCTGATGGAGTCCCAGATGCAGTTAATAAGACCAACATCCTGTTGATATGTTCTGTGTGGAGCTCTGGCTGCTGTTCTCCCACCTGCTCACTGACTCCCAGTTGTGCAGCTCATAAGTCAGTACTCTGATTAAGGCAAGAGAGAAATGGTGGTCATTGGCAATGTCTCACACAGCTGGGGAAGCTGTGTGCTCACTCAGGCACCTGATTTCCTCCTACTGGTGAAGTATGGTAATGGCTGAGAAGCGCTCCCTTAGCAGTGGGCTGTACTGTCTTGCCCTTGTCAGTGGAGCCAATCCTAGATTGTTTTGTTTCTATGGTGTGCTGGAACTTTTCTGTTGGACTCTTGGACTTCCAAAAAGGCTCTGTCACCTGTGGATAATTGTCTAAATTTGTGTTCTCCAGGGGCCCTTGGGGCAGGACCAAGAAGGACTGGAAGTGATTCACCAGCCATTTCAGGATACAGAGGGGTCTGCATGACTATTACCTACATAGTGGCGGACAAGACTCCTTCTGGGTCTTGGCATATGGTGCTGGTGATAAAGCCAAAATCAAATGGACCCACAGCTGAAACCTCAAGGATATGGAGCTATTTTCATATCTATAGCCAGGGTCAAGGTCATCAAGTCAGCCTCCTGGGCATTGGCCAGTTTTTAAAAAGAGCTTACCTTGTTCTTGAACTGCACCAGTTTCACACTCTTCTGGGTTGTGAGCTGGATCCCATGGCTCCCACAGAGGCATTTTTTTTTTTTCCTGTGGATAGATACCAAATTACTGTTGTTGAGGTGGGGTTACCTTATTCAGCCATCTTGCTCATACTTGGTTTCCTTTTGTGAGTTGTTCACAGTCTGGTGGGAGAGGGGTGGCAAACTGAAACAAAAAATATTTGTACAAATGGTATGAGAAATGCGAGATAAATGCAGACCTGGGTACTATGGGAGCCAAGGAGAAGGGATATTCTTACAATTGTATAACTATGTTTATCCATGGCTACTCAGGGCCTGATTTCTACACTAGCTTAAAACTCAGCTTAAGTATGGAGATTCCTCAAAAACTTGGGAATGGAATTGCCATATGACCCAGCAATCCTTCTCCTGGGTATCTACCCAAAAAACCTGAAAACCTTAATTTGCAAAGATGTATGTACTCCTATGTTCATCGTAGCACTGTTCACTGTGGCCAAGTTGTGGAAACAACTAAATTGTCCTTTGATATATGACTGGATAAAGAAGTTGTGGTACATTTATACAATGGAATACTACTCAGCGATAAGAAAAGATGAAATACAGTCATTTATGACAACATGGATGGATCTTGAAACCATTTTATTGAGCGAAATAAGTTAGACTGAAAGAATTAAGAAACATGTGACCTCACATATAGGTGGAATATAAAACTGAAAGTAACAAAGAAACAAAAACTCATGGATACATTCAATAGTTTAGTGGTTACCTGAGGATAAAAGGGAAGGTGGGTGGGAGAGTGTGAGGGGTGGAGGTCGGGGGGTGAGTAGAGGGGGGAATCAAATATATGATGATGGAAAGAGCGTTGACTCTAGGTGGTGAACACATAATGCAATGCATAGACAGTGTAATGTAGAATTGTACACCTGGAACCTGTGTATAATTTTTTGCCAACCAATGTTACCCCAATAAATTTAACACTAAAAAAAAAACACCTTAGCTTAGATAGTTTCAAATGTCTCACACATTTGCTTATCAAGGTTAGTCTCATACTTGTGCAAACCGTACTAGAAATTATCACTGCTTGCAAAATTATATTTTGCAAAATTATATTTCTCATGGTTGCTTGATGGTTTGCCATTACATTACTTAGTATATATAATTTTAATCTATTCATATTTAGATATAAACAATTATGGGAAGGTAATGTTTTGAGCTACATGAGTTCTTTGACCTTAAATGTACAAATGCTTTCTAGAAAGGAGGTTCAAATGGTGGAGAGGAAAGAAAGAGTCTGAAGTGAATGAACATCTTGTTAAGTGGATGGGTGGAAGGTTAGACAGTAACATGGGGATAAAGATACCAAGGGAAAGGGAAAATGTACAGAAGAACATATTAACTTATTTCCCGATTTTGCTTAACAAACTCCCTCACATGATATGTAAGTGCAGGTAAACAAGGACTACTGCTGCTTTAAGTTAATTGTGACTTGGCCACAGAAACACTGGGGACTTCAGCCAAAGCAAAACACATGAACAGCTCATTGGCCCCTTGCACTGTCAAGAACAGGGACATCCCTTCATTGTGATTTGAAACCTATCTTCTGAATCCATTCTTTTCCCCAAGTGTTTGTTTTTCCATTAATTCTCCAGCTTCCCTCCCTCTTAGTCTGGTGTCTAAGCACCTGGACTGCTTTGTGACTAAACCCAGGCTTCTTTCTGTATATATTTTTTTTCCTCAGAAAATTCATTGGTTGATACACTTGACTCCCGAAAAGCTAGCTGTGGTTTGAGGACTGTAAAGGTGAAGCACATTTAGGAATCTAGCTCCTAGGAATCATGGTGATAATTCATCATTAGACTAAGGCCCTATTCTCTAATTCCTTTGAAATAGTCAGTGTCTCTTAAAAGGTGATTTATGGACAGTCTGCATCAGAAGTCACCTGGTGGGCTCATTAAATCTGTAAATTCCTAATTCTATTCCAGAACAAAATATCGAAGAGTAGACCCTGGGGATTCTTAGGTTTGTTCAAGTTTGAGCATCTCTAAGATAGCTACCACAATAAAATTCCTTAGGATTAAAGCATGTGAACAATGTCTGACAGACAGCAGGACCCCCTAAAGGGTCAAGGAGGTCAGCACAAAGAGAAGACCAAAGAGAAGGGCCTCCGGAAGCAGAGCATCAAGGATGCATCCAGCAGGCACGCATTAGGGCTAAGCTAAGGGCGACTTTTCAGGAGATGGTAGACCATGATAGATATCATTGTTATGTGTTGCAGCTGCCATTCCAACAACGGATAGTTTGCACACATACACTGGGTGGAAATGGTTGCTAAGTCCACATCAGGATTGATTTTTCTACTTTATTTCATTAAAATGTACTGAGCACTTCCTGTGTGCTTATTAATGATCCAGCTGTTATTGAGGTACACTGAGCAGTACCAGTGCTTTGACCTTGAGGAACTTGTGGTTTGGCTGGGGAGCTCATGGAGAGGAGTCCAAGAAGGTAAGCAGGCAAGTGCTAAGGTAGCATCATGTTCAGTGAGGTACATGATGAAGAGAGAAAGTGTGTATGATAGAGTTCTTTACACATAATACTGCTGTGATGGTTTCTATAGGTTCTCTTGAGAGTTCAGAAAAGGTCCAATCCACCCCTCTTTTGAGCATCACAGTCACTGGTATCATCTTGAACATAGTGCCATTGTGTTTTCTCCCACAGGCCTGTGGTTGTGAACACTGGCAGGGACGCTGGCAGTGATGAGGTGGCCTCATGAAGCCTCCTTTGTCTAACGCTGTCTTCGTGTTGTGGAAGGGTGAGACAAGTCTGTGCAATCTACCAGAATGAATTACAATTCCCTCTGGACTCCACTCAGATTAAATTCCTACTTCCTTAATTAATGTGTTGCTGTCCTTGTTCTACCTCTTGCTATTGTCGCTGTCCCTATGGTGCTGGGTTACAGCATCTAATAATCAGAGATAGGAGTGCCCAGAATACAGCAAGAGCTCAACAAATGCTTGTTATTAGCATTAGTATGGTTCTTGTGTAACACCAATGTGCAAAGTTATATATGAACACAAAGACATATTTCTTCTCATGGGATCCTAGAATTGGAGAAATTTCAAAGGTCAGGTAAATTAATTCAATTAATTTGATATTAGAATGCTCTCTACTATATTCCTGACAAATATCTAACCAGGTGTTCACTCAGTCTTTCTGTTCTTTCCACCATGTATATCCCTGTCTTCTGGGTCAGTTCAAAACACCACTAGCGAATGTGAACAAAAAGTCCCAGGGCTTCGTGTGAGTCCAGCTATTCCCAGAATCCTCCATATCGTGGAAGGCCAGAGAGCTTAGCTTATTCTCAAGCGCAAAGCTGCCCGTGGCTGGCATGTTGTACTGTGGCTGTTTTACCCTCAGCAGAAATTGGGGATGGGCACTTGAACTTGATTTTGCCAGTTTTGCAACAAACTGTCATGTTCCTGTAAATCTCCTTTCTAGTACATTCTCCAAACACACTTCCTCCTCTCCTCTCCTCTCCTCTCCTCTTCTCTCCTCTCCTCTCCTCTCCTCTCCTCTCCTC
>PVKE010032999.1:0-18160 GCA_004027555.1 Craseonycteris thonglongyai
CCACCAGGATGGCAGTGAAGGTTCTCACCTCCCATGTGGGAGACCCCCGGTTTGGTTCACAACCCGCAGGGTCCAACATCCACCTGTGTGGAATGAAACCATGTCACAACTAATGATGTGCAACTATGGAGACTGCTCCCTCCCCTCTTCTCTCTCACTCTTCCCCCCTTACTTTTTCTCAAACAATAAAATAAATCTTAAATAAAAAGGTGGGGGAGGGGGTGCACTATGCAAAAGAGACTAGACTTTAGAAGAGCAAGTGCAGAAGCAGGGAGGGAGTCCAGTTAAGAGACTCATTCTTTCGCTCAGACAAGGGAGGGTGATCTTGAAGCAGAGTGATAGTGGTAGCTGTGGATTATAGATATGTTTTGAGGTAGATCTGAGAAGAGTTTCTGAGGTGCCGGATATGGGTATGAGAGAAGGGAATCGAAGATGACTCCAAGATTTGACCTGAGTAGCTATAAGAATGGAGTTGCTGTTTTGAGATGTGAAAAGCTACAGGAGGTGGGGGAATTTGGTTTGTGAACTCATAACCTTGGATTATAGATTAGACATCTATGTAAAAATGTCCAATAGTCAGGAGTCTGGAGTTTGGAGGAGAGATCTGCACTGGAGATAATAAATCTAGGACTGAATAAGGTTGCTTGGGAAATTAATCTATATAAAGAAATAAGGTCCAAGAACTGAATTCAAAGACTCTCCATTCTAATACTTGCACAAGGGAAATAATAAAGAAACCACAACGGAGACTCAGAAGAAAGGAATGTCCAGTCAAGAAGGAACACAAACAGAAAAGGGTGAAGTTGAGTAAAATTTTTTTCAAAAATGGAGAAAACAATGTCCTGTGTCAAGTGTATCTGATAAGGTGACATTATAAAGATTTCAAATTTCTCTGTAGCTAGAATATTTTTCTTCAAGCATGAAGAGAATTGACCATGGAATTTAGCAATGGGAGGAGATCATTGGTGACCTCAGCATTTTCTGAGGTGGGATAGGGGACAAAAGTCTGGAATGGATTCTCTAATGTTTTGGGTTTTTTTTTCTCCCAAAACACAACCAAACAATTTTCCAATTCTCAGTGGAAAATGACTGGGTGTCCTACAATTAATTCAACTCTGATACTATCTACCTGGAAAGAGAATCAAGTTTAAGGATAAGCCCCACAAAACTGTACCTGCCCCAGCACTTCAGACATCAATCAAAAGCAAGGTTGTCTGTCACCTGTGCTTCTGATCAACCGGTGATAGATTAAAGATTTTCATGACCCCCAACTCAGGTTCAATTAATTTTTTAGAGCAGCTCACAGAACTCAGAGAAATGTTTACTTACATCTACCAGTTTACTACAAAGGATTTTATAAAAGAAATGGATGAACATGGGAAGAGGTACATAGTGAGCAATCTGGAGGGGTCCTGAATACAGAAGCTTCTGTCACCATAGAACTGGGTGCATTATCCTCTCACCATGTGGATGTGTTCACCAACCCAGAAGCTTATCAAGTCTTGTTGATTAAAAGGGTGCTTTTTTTTAATAAAGATTTATTTTATTGCTTGAGAGAAGGTGAGAGAGAGTGTGTGTGTGAGAGAGAGAGAAGAGGGGAGGGCCAAGAGCAGTCTCCATAGTTGTACGTTAGCAGTTGTAACATGCTTTCATTCCACACAGGTAGATGTAGGGCCGTGCGGGAGAGGAACCAAGCCAGGGACCTCCTGCGTGGGAGCCGAGAACCTTTACTGTCATGCCTTCCTGGTTGTTACCAGTTGTGCTGCAATTCAGCATAGAAGGTTGCACAGGATGGGGCCGGCCATTGAACCCTGAACCTTGAGGTTGCAAGGCAAGTGCTCAGTCACTGAGCTTTCCTGGCATCCCCTGTTCAAGAGCCTTTATAGAGCTTAATCTACAGCACCCTCTTCCCATCCCCTTCTCAGAGGTCAGAGGGCTAAATGTTCTAACCCTCTAATCACTTGGTCTTTCTGGTGACCAGCCGCATCCTGAGCCCACCTAGGGGCAGCATCCCAAGTCATCTCATTAGCATAAGTTCAAAAGGGGCTCCTTATGAAGGACAAAAGACACTCCTATCAGAAAATTCCAAGGGCTTGAGGAGGTTTGTGCTAGGAAATGGGGACAAAGACCAAATATATTTCTTATTCTACCACAGGTTTACAAGAGAATGAAAGAGGAAATGGTACCAATGGCTAGAGATGACACTTTCCAGGAGACCTGAAAGTCTTTGAGAACCATGAACTCAAGACTTCTATATCCATCTCCACTTTGATTCTAACAGGCAGCTAAAATTTAACATCCAGGGGAAGCTGGGATGGCTCAGCGGGTTAAGCGCTCACTTTATAGCCCCAGAGACCAGGGATCGAATCCCGGCCCCAGTCCAGGCGGACCCACATGCTGAACTGGGGTGTGCCTCCAGTTCAGTTCTTGCCGGGGCCTATGCGGGAAGCTCCCGGCCCAGTTCCTGCCCTGCGCAGCCCTGAGCCCACCTGTGGAATGAAACTATATGGAAAACTAATGTCAACTATGGAGACTGCTCTGGGTCCTCCCCCTTCTCTCTGTGTCCCTCTGTCTGTCTCTCTCTCTCTCTGTCAAAAATACAATAAAAAAATAAAATAAAATAAAAAATATAACTGTAATCAGGCCATGACACACTAACTCCACCACTAACCTATCATCTGTGACATCATTCTCCCTCATTTGGATTATTTTTCTATCTGATTTTCCTGCTTCCACCTTTGTCCCTCTATAGTCTATTCTCAACATAGTAGCCAAAGTGATGTTTTTAAACTACGAGTCACATCATATTACTCTCTGCTCAAACTATAAACAGCTCCCCATTCTAACTATAGGAAAATCTAAGGTATTTACAAAGCCACCCCATTTAAGTTGCAAAATCTCCAGAGTCAGCTCATGTGGTTGTGCCACATGTTTACACAGGTGTCTGGTCAAGAACAAAATGAGGCCTAAAATCTAGCTTAGGATCTGCTTGCCAAGCTGTATGCAATGGTGCAAGGCGCTATCTGGACAAGATTTCATACAGGTTGTCAGCAACCCTGGACACCCCTACACATGTACTGCCCATTCCTCTTACTTTGCTTTATTTTATCTCAGCTCCCCATTGCATACTACATCATTTGTTTACTTACTCTGTTGATTATCTGTCTTCACCAACTAAAAATGAGCTCCATGAGAGCACCAAATGTCTTTTGTTCATTACCATATTGCCATCACATAGTAGGTACTCAGTAAATATTTATTAAATTTGATTGAGTTTTTCTGTTAAGGGAACTGGACAAATGCAGTAGTAAGTAGAAGGATATGTGAGGCCAAGAGAGGGAAATGCTATTATGTGGGAGAGAGAAAGGAACATTGCTGTCATGACATCCCTGAGTAACTGAAAGTGATGAGTTCCAGTATACCATGGAGATACAGTGGTCATAAAAAGCAGGATAAATCTTCCATCATGAAAACCAGAGGGAAGATACAGTACATGGATACAGATGCGGGTATACTGGAAAATGTATTGGTAGGAGCTGTGGAAGTTACTTTCCCCCAAATGTTTGTTTATTTATTTATTTATTTTTATTTATTTTTATTGGTTTTGACAGAGAGAGAGAGAGAGAGAGAGAGATACACAAACAGAGAGAGAACTGAACCGGGGGCACTCCCCAGTTCAGCATATGGGTCCACACAGGCTGGGGCTGGGATTCGATCCTTGGTTCCCAGGGCTGCAAAGTGAGTACTTAACCCACTGAGCCATCCTGGCTTCCCCCCAAATGTTTATTTTAAAAGCTTCCAAACATATGGAAAAGTTGAAAGAATAGTATAACAGAGACCTACACATCCACTGTCAAGCTTCACCAATTGTGAGTATTTTGTTACATTTGATTTATCTGTTTGTAGCTCTGTATATATTTCTGTTAATGTTACAGACCTCATAACATGTCATCCCTACATAAATTACGTACTCACACAGAAAAGATTTTAGAATAGTTCCCTCACACCAACTAGTGTTCCATCTGTATTCCTGTCTCAGAGACTTTAATGGCCAAGGCTTTTCACACAGGCCCTTAATCACATTTCACACATTCTGTGATTGACTATATTCCTTGACTCTTTTCCCCCAGTGACTGACTTTCTCCAGAGATCAGAATAGCTGTGGATGACATTCAACCCCGCCCCCGCCCCCCATACTGTTCTTCAATGTCTAGTATTTCCTGTAAACTGGATGTTACATCAGAGCCTTAATTAGAATCAAGTTAAAATTTTTTGGCAAAAAATTCATCTGAGGAGATGCTGATCTTTTTGTTTGGCTTTATAGAAGGAAGGGTTACACACTGGCCAATCCTACCACTACTATTGGTGCTAAGTTTGATCACTAGGCTATGTGGCGAACACCAGATCTTTCCATGAGTTTAGGTTTGAACCTGGGCAGTCTGATTCCCAGGACTGTGCCTGTAGCCACTTTGCTATATCACCCCTGTGGATCAAAGTACAGGGCTTACAAACCAAGAACACATACATGGGCAGCAAGGCCAGGATTCAAAAGCAGATTGTTTTGCCCACTACATAAAAATGACTTGTCAGTTCAGAATCTTACAAAAGGTTCTTGCTGTACCTGCCTGGTGAAAACAAGCTCCTTCTTCTGGTGTTCTCTATATATTCAGAGACAAATGCATGTATAAGCTTACTAGTTGGTAGCAGGGCTGCATTGATTTGCTCCAGTAAAGAAATAACTCAGATTATAGCTGATCTTCCAGTTTCTATTTTGATTCAGTTATTCCCCAATAGAATCTCTTTGATTCTATGATGAACTGGGTTCTGAGGAAAGAGGGTCCTAATATTGGAAAGGCAGAAGGTTAAGTTAGAATTGTTTTTTAAAGGAGAAACTTAGGCCAGATTACCTGGAGATCTGATTGAAAGCAATGAACTATTCCAGATAATATTTTGGTTACTAAATTCTCAGAGTTAGATGCTTTTGTTTTGCTAGGAAAGCTTGGCAAATCAATTGCACCAGAAAAGCTGTAATAAAGTGAATAAAATACTTCTTCTGATGGCATTCTTCTTCTTTTTTAGTATTGATAGTGGTCTTCTGATGCAGGCAGGGCTGCTTTATTTTCTTGCTGCAGCAGAAGGACCATGGCAAAAAAGTAGGACTAGAACTATCTACACTGCTGGATTAGATTAGAACCAGTGTCATGACAGCTAGGTTAATGGTGGGCAGGATGCTTTGAAAAAAAAGAGAATTACACACTTGAAACATATAATTTTACTAACCAATGTCACCTCAATAAATTTAATTAAAAAGGACAATTTTCTACTTGTTTTTGTTTGTTTACAGAATTGAAAGGTTGCCACAGCTTTGTCAATAGTTGGTCCTCAATTGCCATACAAGATGGGAAATATCAAATAACCTCAAATATTTACATGTCCAGTTCAATACTATAGAATTTAAGTCGTTGCTGGTGGGGAGCAAGGAGTTCTACAGCACAATCTCAAAGTTATTTTGATTTTGATTCCATTTGTGAAAATATATAAAGCTTTGCAAAGGAAAGTGAAATAGCAAGGAAAATAGGACACGAGGATCTCACACTTACAAAGAGATTAGAAATAATTCCCTACAATAACTAGAGCAATGGTTGAGGGAAGTGGACAAACCACATCAAGACATGATTCCCCATTGTACTTCCTTCCGCTCACCATATAGTCTTCATATGCACTAGCATTTAATTCACAAATAATTTTATGAGTAAAAGTGAAGTAAAATCTCCTTTTCTAGAATGTTGCTAGATATTTTTATAAACAATAGGATGAGCATGTTTTTTATTACTGTAGTCATCTCACAGAATTCACTAAGCCTTCTTGGCACCTTTTGTCTCATTTACAGAGACTATATGGCCTGCAAATCTGAAAATATTTACTAGCTGAGCCCTAACAGAAAATCATTCAACCCCTAGATTATACTGTCCCTTGACCTAACTTTTAAATGGTGACTTAACTTTTAAATGGTGTATTATACTTCTGAGATGGAGCTGTTTCAGCTGGTAAACTATATCAATGGGTACTCATAAAGAATCACTTATTTGTGTGTTGATTTTTATTCATTATTTTTAGCAATGACACATTCTCCCCTTCCCCATAGATTTCCATGGAAGAAATCACCAAAGACTTCGTAAAATTAGCAGGCCACTCAGAATGAGTGCTCTGTAGGGTTATTTTTGGTTGACTCAGGACAACAAAATGGTGACCAAGAATGAGCTGTGAGTCCAGCTCAACATTAAATTTGTTTCCCAAACTTGGTGGCATTGAGTCCCACCAGGTCGGTTCTCACCACGCTGGGCAGCAGGCGTGTCACCTTTTCCCTGCTCACTCAGTTTCCTGGCATAGATCCTGGCGGGTGATGCTGATCTTCGTCACTCCATCTGCCATATTGGGCCAGTCCTCCCTTGGGTAAGTTCCTTTCTGCATCTTCCACAAACTTGTTCAGGAGTCCCTTCAGCTTTTACTTAGGGATGGTCTCACCTGGCCAGTTCTGCTGCAATTCTGGGCTGCATTCTTTAGAGTTCTGAGACTCTATGCTAGACATGTTTACCTTTTTCCTTGGGATTTTATTAGGACAGTAACTTCGTGTAGACATCACTGGTTTGTTATCATCGGCACCTCTGTTGAATATGGAAGGGTGTGAGACCCCATGGCCAGGTGGGGAGGCAGTGGCAGGGACAGGAGACCTGGAGTGGTGGGATGCACCTACTGAGAGTGGACTAGACTGCAGACTGAAGGCTATTTTTTTTTATTGTTAAATTTATTAGGGTGACATTAGTTGGTAAGAATTACATTGTTTCCAGGTGTACAATTCTACATTACATGGTCTATGTATTGCATTCTGTGCTCACCACCCAGAGTCAGCTCTTTCCATCACCCTATTTTTGATGCCACCTACTTTTTTAATTGTGGTAAAAATAAACAACAACAACAAAAAACACACATAACATAAAAATTTACCATCTTAACCATTTCTAATATAGAGTTCGCTATGTTGTGCGACAGATCGTCAGAAGTTTTTCATCTTGCAAACTGAAATTCTGTACACATTGAACAGCTCCCATTGCCCTCTCTCTTCAGCTCCTGGCAACCACGGTCCTACTTTCTGTTTCTGTGATATCTTGTAGACATAGAATCAGACAATATTTGTCTTTTTGTGACTGGTTTATTTCATTAACATAATGTCCTCAAGGTCCAGAAACTATCATTTGATATTTTCTATTTTCTCAGTAGAATAGAAAATAAAGGTTATTATTAGGTGATAAGAATATGGAGGCGGGTATAAGAAGAGAGAGGGTTTGGAGAGTAAATCAACTAGGGAAATAGCATAGGATCATACCGAAGACCCAGACACGGTAATGAATTTAAAGGCCAACTTGTCCGCATGCTCATATATTTTTTTTCAAGCCCATTCCACTACTCAGGTCTACATATCAAATAGGTGAATGTGGCTATAACTAGGGTGGGGTTTTGCCAGGTAAATTCAACAGAGGGAAAGAAAGGGTGGGAGCTGACTGTATAAGCAGAGGAATACTGTTAATGATATCTTACAATATCCAAAGGATAGAGCAGTGAGGTCAACTAAAAAGGAAGGCACGAGATCAGAAGGTTGTAGATTCGGATAATGTGGAATTATTGGAGTCGCTGGAGCAATTTCTCACCTGAATTGCTGCTGAGGCCTCCTTATTTGTTTTCTTATTCTTTCCAATGCATTCGTCCTGCTGTGATCTTCATACTAAAATCTGATGGAATGACTTCTTATAGATTCTACAAGGGCGTGTGTTGCAATGTGGATAGTGGCTGACCTTTTCATCCCTTGAGGCCCTGTTCATCTCTCAAGCCTCACTCTCAGCATTGCTTCAGCGTCTTCAATGCCTCTAGCACCTTTGGTTGAGGTATCCTTCTCTATCCCACCTCTCTCTACATGGACCACTTCTCCTCCATCTTGAACTGGCTTTCACTTGTCCATCATGTCTCAGCTTAAATTTCACTTCCTCCGGAAGACTTTCTTGATGTTCCCCATTGTATATGGAATGCCTCTGATACGTACGTGCAGAATGTCCTGTATTTTCCCATGCTAGCATTCAACTCACCTTACTGCTAGTGCTCTAGTTATATTTTAATTCTCTATGTTTCCTATTGAGGAGAGAGACATGTTATGAATACCTTGACCTATATATGAAGCCTCAGAGATTTTTAAAAAAATTTAGACCCTAGCATAGAAGGTACTTCTTGAAGGTGATCCCACTGCTTCCTTCTGGAAACTCTTCTCTACACTACCAGGACATCTCACTCATCGAATTCCCTTTGTGTTCAACAGCCACTCCTCCTCTACTAGACCTCTAGCTCTACAACCTATTTCCTCCCTTTCCTGGGCTTATTTATCCAGTCTCATGGCTTAAAAATTATCATCTATATTTTAATGACTCCTAAATCTATAGCTCTAACCTGGATATCTCTTGTGTGTTCTAGATTCTTATATCCAAATGCCTGTTCTAAATTCCTGTGTGGTGAAAACAGGCTTACTATTATCACCAAAACACTATTATCCAAGCTGTCTCCATTTAGTGCAGAGCACCTTTGGCAGATTGTGATTTATAAAGATAGCTGCACCGGAATACTTATCCCATTTCCTATGCCCTTCTTACAATGTGACTAGCACTGTTCCCACTAAAAGGTGGGTTCTGTGCTTTCTCTCTCTGGACCTGAGCAGGGTTTGTGACTGCCCCGATCAATGGAGAACAGAGGAAGTGATGTTATGTGACTTCTGAGACTAGGTCATAGAAAGGGAAGAGCTTCTTCTACTTTGGCTCTCTGAAGATGCTCACCTTTTAAAGCCGAACACCCTATTATAAAAAAAGCTCAGACCTCATGGAGAGTCCATGTACACTGTATTGGGACATGGGATCTTCTTTTCCATTTGATGTGAGAATATGAAACACTGTGCTGGGATCTTTCTATAGTCCATGCTCCAGTAATAGAGGCAACAAACAAACAAAGAAACCAACACAAATCTCTAAATATACCAGAACGTGTTTCTTGTATGACCTGGATTTGTAGGAGGACCTGGGTAGAAGGTATGTGAGTTCTTTATATAGTCTTGTATCTTCTCTGTAACTTTGAAAATGCTTCAAAGTAAAAAGTAGAAACAAATAAATAAATAAAAACAAATAAACAAATCCTGAACAAAAATCTCCAAAGGATCACTGTGAATTCAGCTTGATAAGCATGCACCCTCCCTTGGCCTTGTCAGCCCCACCTTTATCTCCCTTTACCAGCCACCCTCCTTTCCCTGGTATAAAGCCCAGCTACACTGGGTCCACGTCAGTCTTTGCCCAGTCTTTTCAAGGCTCCCTCCTCCTTTCCATTTAGCTCTCAGCTCAGCTGGGTCACATTAGGCTCTTTTATCTTTTCCACTGCATTTGTGATACTTTGTTTACTTGTTGGTTGTTTGTCTTTCTTCAGTAAATGTAAGATCACAGAGGACGAGGACTGTCTCCTTCACTTCCATGTACCCAACAGCTAGGACCGTGGTACCTATTAAGTATTGCTATTTGACTGGTGTCATAACATCTGTTGAATTAATGACATATTGAACCTCTAAGGAAGCCTTTTAGGTTAGTATTCCAATTCTTTGATATGACCTGGTTAAAAGAAAACAAAACAAAACAAAAAAACAGAAGAAGGAGAAAGAGGAATGAGGAGGAGGGGGAGGAGGGAATAGAATTTGACAGTCAAATTCATTAGGGAAATACTCCACACCAAGCCTCTCAGAAAGCCCTCCTGAACTGAATTCTGGTTTTGTTTATTTAACAAAACATGTCTTCACTGTACTGGGACATGAGATCTTCTTTTTCATTTGATGTGAGAATATGAAACACTGTGCTAGGATCTTTCTTTCTTTCTTTTTTTTTTTTTTTTTTTTTTTTTTTTTTTTTTTTTTTTTTTTTTTTTTTTTTTTTTTTTTGCATTTTAGTGTTATTTATTATAATTCACAATCAAATATGGATTACAAAACTTCATTGTGGATCTGACCCATATGGCAGGTTGATAAAGAAAACACGTTACTCTCTTTTGTATTATCTTATCTCACTAGTCCAAAAAAGTTCGAGATACTCTTTTTGATTGTTCACCCAGAGAAGAAGGCCAGAGATATAAAGAATTTTTTGTAGGTGATATTTCTTTTGTTTGAGATACCATTCTGCAAAAGCAAGCTTTCTTTTAGTTTTTTCCAGAATTTTTTAAAACAAATTAAACAGAAGAGCAATCCAAGTAAGTCCAAAGGTACACCAAAGTATTATTATTGCTGAGTAAATTGGTGGGTAATTCTGAGAAGGATTCTTACCTAAAGACAAAATGTAGATCACACTTAAATCATTGGAAGATGACTTTTGCCTCTTATCTTCTCTTGTCCGTCATAAACGATACCACATTAGTATAAACCCACACAAAATATCTACATGCATCTAATCACTGATTATTTAAGACTGATTGGAAATTAAGAAGTGGTACTTCTGAAATGGATATCATATTCAAAGAGAATGTTGGATAACAGTTACAAAATTTAGTTTAAATTAAACTTTTTTATAACACCTATTATATGAAGAGTAAAATGTTCTATTTCAATGCATGATTTGTAAAGTCTCTATGCAAATATGGAGTTGATTTAGGATCTTTCTATAGTCCATGCTCCAGTAATAGAGGCAACAAACAAACACATACACACAAATCTCTAAACATACCAGAAGGTATCTCTTGTTTGACCTGACAATGAAGCCATGGATGCTACACTGTGTTTACTGCAAAGCATGGCTGCCTTGTTCTTGATGTGACAGTCCCTCCCTCCTCCAGCAGCTCCCCCAGTGGGGCTGTCACTGGCTGTTGTGCCAAAGGGGCATGAGAGCGCACTGCGGATTCTAGCCCTGCTTTTGACACCGGGGAAAGAACTGTGTAGGCAAAATAAGGGATTATTGTTTATCTCTTGTATGCCAGAAATGGGAGCTCAGCTAAGCAATATAACTATAATAAAAACATTTTAAACCACTAAGTTTTGTGTGCAGTAATTTATGTAACATATAGTATTCCTAAACAGCCATAAATGCAATCTTTTTATGCTTTTGAATGACTTTCAAGAAGATTCATTATTTTTCCAACTGTGGATTATAATTGTTACTAAGGAAGTTTATTTTACACCCATTTGGTGCCATGTTTAGCCTGGTTTGGTTTTATTAGCCTTTGGTGCACTTTCTCCTCCCAAGTAGAGACTTGACTACATTTTAAAAACTAGGTGTGAAAAAAAGTAACATAGTTTCTTTTTCACAAAAAAATTGTCTCTGATCTAAATCTCTTTGCTCTCTGGGCTGTACCCAACCTGCTCAGTCTACCCTTCCCTACAACTCCCACTCTTGTCGCCCTTAGACCTAATATCAAGAAAACAGAAAAAGACGTAGTATTTTTTTTTACTTGTTGGAAAGAAGGGGAGAGAGACAGAGAGAGAGAGAGAGAGAGAGAGAGAGAGAAAGTGTGTGTGTGTGTGTGTATGTATGTGTGTGGTGGTGGGGGAGGGTCCCAGAGCGGTCTCCATACTTATACATCATCAGTTGTGACATAGTTTCATTCCACACAGGTGGATGTGAGGCCCTGCATGGTAGAAACAAAACTGGGGGCCTCCCACATGGGAGACAAGGACCTCTGGCAGTTACCAGTTGCACCACAGTTCAGCATATGGGTTTGCACAGGCTGGGGCCAGGAATCAGACCCTTGATCTCTCAATTGCAAGGCAAGTGCTCAACCGCTGAGCTATCTGAGCATCCCCTAGGGCCTAGGTTTAGTGTTATTACCAAAGGCCTGCACTTTCAAAATGTCACTGGCTTCATATTTTTTCTCCCTTATTCACAGTCAACAATTTAAACCTTAATTTTCACACCCCAAGTTCTTCCCTTCCCCAAACGCATTTCTGTTCTCTTACTATTGTTTCTTACATGTTCTAATTGAAAAAGAATTTTTTCTATCAGGATCTAATTCAAATCTTAGAAGACACAAAGTTCAGGTGAGGGCAGTGTCTTCCTTGCGTATAGATTTTACCACCACTGGGTAGATGTGAGGGTGGCCTTGATTATTGTCTGGATTCAATTATTGTCTGCTTGTGTAGGTGCAAATGAGGCCCCAGAGAACCAAGTTCGATCGAAAGCAGATTCTACTACCATTTTTTGTGGCTACAGCTTTTTCACAAGTTTAGTCACAGGATGGCAAAATGTAGAGTCTTTCTCACATCTAAGGGCAGAATTGGAAGAGAAATGAACATCCTAAACAATGTTTACCTTTGTGGTTGAAGTTAGAGAAAAAGAGGAACAAGTGGTAAGAGAAGGAAGGGGTTAAAGAGAAAGAACAAAGGCAAAGAAAAAAGTGTTAACTAAGTAAATGTCGTTATGGATATTTCAGACTAAATACAATATTTTCAGATAATACTTGTAGAAAATTTTAAACTGGGGAACATATATGCACACTATTTAATACAAGTAAATATTAATTCATTTTATTGGGGGTGAGTGGGTCCTGAGAAGAAATATGGAGAAATGGCCAATTATAGGTTTCTATTTTTCAAGTCAGCCCATATAGTCCGGTGATACCCTGGAGGAAGCATTTCTGATTCTAAGCAGAGGACAAAGGCTGCAATAGGGCCCTTTTCCCATCTGGAATGTTACATCTTCATCTGCTTTTATTCCCACAGAAGTATTCAACTAAAACCTAGTCAGCCGACATCTTTCTTATTAGATACAGGCTAGAAAAATATATGCCTCTAAAAACAATTATAGTGACAGTCAGTCAGGAGAGGAGGAGGAGGAGATGTGTTGGGGAGAGAAACCCGGCTGTCTTCAGAGTCAGTCCTAAACAAGCCTTTTCCTAATCCATTCCCCAGCCATGGGAGGCACAGGGGAAGTAGTTCAGCTAGCCTCTCGCTGAAGCAATGGCTTATCTCGTTCAAGGTCAGTGGCTCCTCTGTTGCTCTGATATTTCTGATGCGACTGTAAAGGGCATTGTAAGTAGCTGGAGTTAGCAGATAGGCCTGTTGCTGGCTCTCCCCTTTCCTCTTCTCTAGTGTAAATACCACCCAGAGCTGAAGGCGGGAGATTAGTTAATCTGGCTACTTAACAAAGGGCCTTACAGAAAATGATTTATAGTTGTTTTTCCCATAGCAATCTAAAAGTTCTATTATGCTATAGGTTGGAGGATGAAAATGGAAGCGGGTGCTTTAGAACAGGTTATACCCTCTAAGAAGCAAGGAATGGAAAGAAGGATGATTGCCATAGAGTTGTGTAATACTGAAGCAAATCTGTAAAACTGATAAAAACATTCCAACCCTTTAACTTCCCCTTTCTCCTTCAAGTCGTTTTTCGTAATCCACTGGTGCACAGATATCTTTGTCAAAGTCTGCCGCCAGGAAAGAGTATCTAGCTAGGTTCAAAGAGAAAAGACTTCAAAATGTGGACCCAGTAAGGTTACCAGGGAAGGGACTCTCCTTAGTGCAGTGACCAGGTTCTTGGTGTCACGAACATGGAATCGAGCAAGACACAGGAATACAGGGGTGAAAGAATAGTTTGTTAGAAGCGGAAGTGCACTCCTGAGAAGTGGGAGTAGCCTCAGCAGAGAATGGCTCAAGCCCAAGAGCCTCAACTATCACAGCCTTGGCAGTTTTATTCTTTTTTCTTAGAAGGGGTCACATCTTTCTGGGTGTGGGGCCTTTTGATTGACATTCTCAATTGACAGGGGGCTATTACATCATCTTCTCGCAACTGTACACGTTTCTTCTTAGAATTCAGTTTGATATGATATTAATGAACTTCTAGGCATATGCATGCTATTATAACGATGGTATAATGAAGCTCAGGTGAAAGGCGGGTCCTATGGAAGGAATCCTGAGATCCCCTTATCATATCTGCCTACCTCACTTTGCTCTTGAGAGGCGTGATCCCCATAAATCTGTATGAGAAGCTGAGGGAGTAGAGATCTCCTCTTCCATATCTATGTCCTGCTAAATGTGGTCTCTGTCCCTACCTATTGGGGATCCACGGAAGTCTTACTCTATCTAAACTAAAAGGGAGGGAAGGGTCTTGATATCTGCCTGAAGGACTATGCTGACTTCTTCTTTTGAGAGGGACTAGAAGTCTTGCTGGTATTATTCATACTCTGATGTTCCCTAGATGAGGAGAGACAGATCCAGTTAACAGATTTGAAAGCACTGACCCAAAGAGCAGGCCTCAAAGCCACCAAAGCTCCACTGAGCCTGCGGCCCCCTCCTCCAGCTCAACCCAACATTCCTGGGGCATCATCCACCCAAGAGCTGGGTCCAGGATGGCCTGGAAAGAATGCTCCGCCACAATGATTACGATCAGCTAGCCCAGGTCTCAGGTTCCAGGGTAATTAGTTAAGAGTCTAGCAAATACAACTAACTGAAGTTTGACCAGCACAAATTACAGATTCCAAGATGATTAACTAAGGCTGGAGATGGGACATTTGGGGAATACACTTAGCAAACACAAATTACAAGTTTTAGAATGATTAACCAAAGTCAGAGGCAGGGTACATTCTAGGAACAATTTATTGTTTAGGTTTTCAGGGTAATTATCTAAAGCAGGAGGTAGGAGACATTCCATGATTCAGGCTAAGGCTAAGAATAAACAACAACAATAAGAAAGTAAAACTCAGGAGCTGAGGAACTAAGGAAAAGGAGACCAGAAATTCTTATAATGAGGGGCTCTTTTATTTGGTCTACATCAGTAAGGCCTGAATTTGGTACAGATCTTTTTTTTTTTTCTTTTTCTTTTGTTAAATTTATTGAGGTGACATTGATTGATATAAATTCCATTGTTTCTAGATGTAAATTCTACATTATGTTGTTTATATATTGCATTATATGCTCACTACCCAGAATCAGCTCACTTTCCATCACCGTATGTTTGATTGACTCTGCTACTTACTAACTGTGTCAACTTGGGCAAGTTGCTTCACTTTGGCATATCAGTTTCCTCCTTCATTGAGGTGGGTGGAGTGGTTTGGGAGAGAAGTGATAGAGATTTAAATGGCTACCACATTTTATAGCAACGTTCTTCTCATTCAACAAATATTTCCATAGTCTTACTATGTGCTATGTGATTGGAATACAGTGGTGAACAAGACACAGAATTGGTTTTCAAAAAGCTTATAGTCTCATTAAAACTTTTGACTGCCATTATACAGATGGTACACACACACACACACACACACATTTTAAGAAAGTATAAAACTGTATTAAAATTGGAATACTTAATATATAACTATAGCAAAACATGAACACAAGTCATGTTTGACTTCTGCAATTACAAGAGGTGCTCAAAGTGGTTACCATCAGTATTTACATAATACACAGATAACATCTCTTAAAAATGTGTATACATTTTTTGGCACTCCTAGTATATACATGATACATTTGCTAGGAACATACACATACATAATATTCACCAATCCTCACAACAGGAGTGTTATCGCTTAGAATCCTGAGCATTTACAACCTCTACTCCCAGCAGTTTGTGGCTGAGTAGATGTTCTTTCAATAAATGTTTATTCAGAGCTGACCATGTGCCAGGCATTGTGCTGCGTACTGGAGATTTCATGGGAAACCCTGTTGCTGGATCATCTGGACTTCATCTTATTAATATGGTTAGTTCCTGAGATTATTCGAACAACACTTGGAATGTCTTAGCATGGGTATTTCCAAGACAGTGCAATCCTTTTAGTCAGGTGCTTGACATTGAATCTCTGTATAGTCTATATTCATAGAAAAGGTATGTAAAACACATGTTCCTAAGTGGTTGAAGAGAAGACAACAAATATTTATAATGCACCTCTCATGTGCCCTGTTCTGTTTCTGTTGTGTACTCTCTCATTTAATCTTAACAACAATGATGTGAGGTAGACATTATGCCCCGTTTGCAGAAAAAGAAACTAAGATTGAGAGGAGTTAAACACAAAGGATACTTAAGTATATTTTCGAGGTTACAGTCTGAACAGCTAGATCAAAGAGACCACACAATATAGTGGCCTAATTAATTAAATTAATGCTTATATCTTAATAGCCCCAATGTGAGCATTACAGGCTGTCAAAGCAGCTCTACTCCATGAGGTTGTACCAGGACCCAGGCTCCCTTCATGTTGCCACTGTCACCTCCTGCATGGCCGAAGCTTGTTCACCACCATATACATATTCTAGCCTATGAGAAGGGGGAAACAATATTTAGGGCAAGTACTTTGTCCTGAAGGAGGTGTAGAAATCCCTTCTGCTCACATCCCATTAACCTGGAGCTGGTTGTCTGCCACACCTAGCTGCCCGAGAGGCTGGGAAATGTGGCCTATGCCTGGGCAGCCAGGTGCCCTGCTAAGACTTAGAATATTCTATAACCAAGTATAAGTTGAGAATGAGCAGTTAGAGCAGTTAGTAGCCTCTGGCATTAGTGAGTAAGTAATGTAACAGGAATTCAAACCCGGATTTGCTGGAATCCAATTTCATGACACTGCCTCTTAGATACAAGAGCCAGTTGTCTGCAATGCATAAAATAAGAATAAGAATAAGAATAAGAATAAGAATAAGAATAAATTTATTGTTATAGTTTAGGAGCAAGCAATTAGAATTACTGTATGTGTCAACTTTTTAGAAACATAAGGGTATTTTTTTTTTTTAACTTTTCTTTTTATAGATTCCAACATTTTTCTCCCAGTTTTCCCAGAAGTATCTCAAACTTCAAGCAGCCTGGGCTTGTGACTCATTTAACTACTGAGTAAATGAGTTACAGAAGAAAAAGAAAAAGATGGCCACTTCAAAAAACAAACAAAACCCCCCAAACAAAAACAAAAACAATCTGCTATCTTCTTGCCAAATCCTTAATAGGAGGTTTTTTTTCCTTTTAAGATTTATTTTATTGTTTTTGACAGAGAGAGACAGAGAAGAGGAAGGACCCACAGCAGTCTCCATAGTTGTACGTCATCAGTTTTTGTTTTTTCAACATGGTTTCTTTCCACACAGGTGGGCGGGGGCCATGCAGGGAGGAATTGGGTTGAGGGCCTCCTGCATGGGAGACACACCCCCTCAAGCCAGGGGCTGAATGGGGTGTGTGTGTGTGGGGGGGGGGAAATAAGCAGGGGAGGTGGTAGTGGGGGGTAAGAACCAAGCTGGGTCAGCATATGTATCCGCATGGGTTGGGGCTGGGATTCGATCATTGGTCCCCAGGACTGCAAAGCAGGTGCTCAACACACTGAACCATCCCAGCTTCCCCAAGAGGAGGTATTTTAAAGTTAATAATGTGCAGCAAACTAGAGGCTTGGTTCAAGTTGAATAATGCAGGAAAATACAATCAGCAAGACTGAGTAAAATGCCCTTAAAAAAAAAAGTTTCTTTCCCCCCATCACTTCTATGAGTAGAGATTCTTGAAACAATATCTTAGGATGAAAAAAGACTAAACCATGTTTGCATATTCTTGGCCAAGAAAGAAATAGTGATTAATTTATTTTTTAAAAATAGTAGGGGAGAACTACCATGTCCATTTAAAACTGCTGTTTCTATAATGTGGCAAATTTTGTTTTTTATTTATTTTTTCATCTTTTAAGTAAATTCAATTCTTATATAGAGTGATGCATAGGCTAATGAATAATTAATTCCCTAGAGTCCTTTAAAATGGGCCTTCTTATATAAAACATGCACCCCCCCCAATGCACAGTCACTATATATAAGGTCATTGTCTGTATCACAGTTACACAGACGCTTTTATCTTCTTTCACTTTTCCTCACTCCTTGAAATCTTGTCCCCCTGACCTTTGACCTAATCACTCCAAAATATATTCTCAAATCTCCCTAAAGATCTACTAATTCCCAAACTCAGTGCTTATGAGTGTATCATCCTAGTACTTTGTAGCCTTGGTTCTACCAACTACTTCCTTCCATTTTGAAATCCAGTTTTTCCAGATCAAAATTTAAAAAAATGTTGCCCTGGACTCTCAGTTCCCACTTTCTCCCCCAGTAGCTCATTTCTCCCGCTGCGTCCACCTGAACCTGTATGTATGTTCAGGTGGAGCTGCCTCTCTAAAG
>PVKE010033000.1:0-18154 GCA_004027555.1 Craseonycteris thonglongyai
ACCAAAATTTACAAAGCAACTGCTAACAGATCTAAAAGGAGAAACTGACAAAAACACAATTATAGTAGGGGACCTAAACACCCCACTGACAGCCATGGACAGATTGTCCAAACAGAAAATAAACAAAGAAATAAAACTTTAAATGATACTTTACAGCAACTGGACATAATTGACGTTTATAGGACACTTCATCCTAAAACACAGGACTATACATTCTTTTCCAGTACACATGGAATGTTTTTAAGGATAAAATACACACTGGGACACAAAGTTAACCTCAGCAAATTGAAGATCAAAATCATACCATGTGTATTATCCTACCACAAAGCTTTGAAACGGGAGATCAACTACAAAAAGAAAGCAGGAAAAACCACTTATACATGGAGATTAGACAACATGTTATTAAAAAATGACTGGATTAAAGAAGAAATAGAAGAGAATAAAAAAATACATAGAAACAAATGACAATGAAAACACAGCATACCAAAATTACTGGGATGCAGCAAAAGCAGTAATAAGAGGAAAACTTATATCACTACAGGCCTTTCTCATGAAACAAGAAAAATTACAATTAAACAACATAATCTTACATCTTTAAAAACTAGAAAAAGAAGAACAAAAAACAGCCAAAGCCAGCAAAAGGAAGGAAATGATAAAAATAGAAGCAAACTTAAATGAAATAGAGAATAAAAAAGCAAACTAGAAAATTAATACAACAAAGAACTGGTTCTTTTAAAAAATTAATAGGAAAAGCCGGGATGGCTCAGTGGGTTAAGCGCTCACTTTGCAGTGCCGGGGACCAAGGATCAAATCCAGGCTCCGACCCCCGCCCGTGCAGACCCATATGCTGAACTGGGGAGTTCCCCCAGTTCAGTTCTCTCTCTGTCTCTGTCTCTGTATCTCTCTCTCTCCCTCTGTCAAAAAATAAATAAATAAATAAATAAATAAAACTTAAAAAAATATTAATAAAATTGGCAATCCCCTGGCTAGACTCAGCAAGGAAAAAAGAGAAAATACACAAATAATCCGAATTAGAAATGAAAGAGGGGGAGCCAGGATGGCTCAGTGGGTTAAGCGCTCACTTTGCAGCACCGGGGACCGGGGATCAAATCCCGGCCCCGAACTGTGTGGAACCATATGCTGAACTGGGAGCTCTCCCAGTTCAGTTCTCTCTCTGTCTCTGTATCTCTGTATCTTTCTCTCTCTCTCTCTCTCTCTCTCTCTGTCAAAAATAAATAAATAAAAATATATTTAGAAATGAAAGAGGGGAAATTACAACTGATACCATAGAAATACAAAGGAACATACAAAAATACCACAAAGGATTACCGGTATATGCCACCAAATTTTGCAACCTAGAAAAACTGGACAAGTTTTTAGAGACATATCGTCAATCCTGACTGAATCAAGAAGAACTGGATAGCCTAAACAAACCAATCAACAGTAAGGAAATTGAAACAATTATCTAAAACCTTCCAAAAAGCAAGAGTCCAGGACCAGATGGTCTCACTAATGAGTTTTACCAGGCATTCAAAGAGCAACTAACAGCTATCCTTCTCAAGCTTTTCCAAACAATCAAAGAAGAGGCAGTACTTCCCAAATCATTCTATGAGGCCAACATTACCCTAATACCGAAGCCTGGCAAGGTCATCAAAAAAAAAAGAAAACTATACACCAATATCTCTGATGAACACCGATGCAAAAATCCTAAACAAAATGCTAGCAAATAGAATATAACAAAGTATTAAAAAGATTATACATCACGATCAGTTGAGGTTTATCCCAGAGGCATAAGGACGATCAATATGATACACCACGTAAACAAAATTAAAGATAAAAACCACATGATTATAACAATTGATGCAGAAAAAGCATTCGACAAGATACAACATCCAGTTATGATCAAAACACTTAATAAAATGGGTATAGAAGGAAAATATCTCAACATAATAAAGGCCATATATGACAAACCCTCAGCGAAAGTCATACTGAACGGGGAAAAACTGAAACGTTTTCTTCTAAAATCAGGAATGAGACAGGGATGTTCCCTGGCACCACTGCTATTTAACATAGTGCTGGAAGTCCTAGCCAGAGCCATTAGGCAAGAAAAAGAAATCAAAGGTATGCAAATTGGAAACAAAAAGGTTAAACTGTCACCTTTTGCAGATGATAAGATCCTTTATATAGAAACCCCCAAAAACTCCACCAGAATATTGTTAGAAATAATAAACAAATACAGTAAATTTGCAGGATTCAAAATCAATGTACAAAAATTTACAACTTTTTTATACAGGAACAATGAAACTTCAGAAAAAAATGGGAAAAACAATACTGTTTGCAATAAAAAAAAAAACAAAATACTTAGGAATAAACTTAACAAAGAACATGAAGGACTTATACACAGAAAACTATAAGACATCATTAAAACAAATTGAAGAAGATACAATGAAATAGAAGAATATTTTATGTTCATGGATTGGAAGAATCAACATAGTTAAAATAGCCATATTACCCAAATATACAGATTTAATTCTAATCCCGTCAAAGTCCCACAGACATTCTTTCAAGAAATAGATTTAAAAAATTATCAGATTCATATTGAACCACAAAAAGCTCTGAATTGCCAAGGCAATCCTCTGAAGGAAAACAAACAAACAAACAACAACAACAAAAACAGCTGGAGGTATCACACTCCCTGACTTCAGTCTTTACCACAAAGCTTCAATAATCAAAACAGCTTGGTATGGCAGTAAAACAGACATACAGACCAATGGAACAGAATCGAAAACCCAGAAATAAACCCACAAATATATGGACAGATAATCTTTGAAAAAGGAGCAAAAAGATATACAATGGGGGAAAGAAAGCCTCTTCAGTAAATGGTGCTGGGAAAATTGGAAAACCACATGCAAAAGAATGAATCTGGACTGTGAACTATCACCATATACCAAAATTAACTCAAAGTGGATTAATGACCTCCACATAAGATCCAAAACTATAAATTGCATAGAAAAAGGCATCGGCACTGAACGTATAGACCTGGGACTCAGAGAGGATTTTATGAACTTGACCCCAAAGGAAAAGGAAGTAAAAGCATAAATAAATGAATGGGACTACATCAAACTAAAAATTTCTACACAGCAAATGACACCGTCAACAATAAAAAGGAAACCCACCGAAGGGGAGAAAATCTTTGCAAACAATGCCTCTGATAAGGGGCTAATATATAAAAAACTCATACAACTCAACAACAAGAAAACAAATAATCCAATTAAAAAATGGGCAGAAGACCTAAACAGGCATTTCTCTCGTGAAGACATACGAACAGCTAACAGATACATGAAAAAATGCTCAACATCACGAGTAATTAGGAAAATACAAATTCAAACCACAATGAGATACCACCTCACACCTGTTAGAATGGCTCTAATCAACAAGACAAGGAATAACAAGTGCTGGAGAGGCTGTGGACAAAAAGGAACACTCATACACTGTTGGTGGGAATGCAAATTGGTACAACCACTGTGGAAGGCAGTGTGGAGATCCCTCAAAAAACTAGGAATGGAATTGACATATGATGCAGCAATTCCTCTCCTGGGTGTCTACCCAAACAACCTGAAAATCTTAATCCGTAAAGATTTATGTACCTCAATGTTCATCACAGCCCTATTCAAGGTGGCCAAGTCGTGGAATCAACCAAAGTGTCCTCTGATAGATGACTGGATAAAGAAGTTGTGGTACATTTATAGAGTGGAATACTACTTTGCAAGAAGAAAAGATGAAATACAGAAATTTGTGACATGGACAGACCTTGAAAACATCTTATTAAGTAAAATAAGTCAGACTGAAAGAATCAAGAAACATATGACCTCACTTATAGGTGGAATATAAAACTGAAAGGAACAAAGAAACAAAGACTCATGGATACAGTCATTAATTTAGTGGTTACCTGAGGGCAAGGGGGGAGGTGATTGGGAGAGATGGGTGGGGCAGAGTAGGGAGGGGGAATCAAACATACAGTGATGGAAAGTGAGCTGATTCTGGGTGGTGAGCACATAATGCAATGTATAGACAATGTAATGTAAAATTGTACACCTGGAAACAATGTAATTGATATCAATTAATGTCACTCCAATAAATTTAATGAAAAAGAAAAACTGAAAAAAATAAAATAAAAAAAGAAACAGAAAAAATATATAAATACAAAACAACCAGAAAGCAATGAATAACATGGCATTAGTAAATTTTTATATACCAGTAACTATTGTAACTATATATGGATCAAATTCACCAATTAAAAGGCACAGAGTAACTGGATAGATTTAAAAACACCAAGATCCAATAATATGTTGCCTACAAAACACTCACCTCAGTTCTAAGAACACATCTGTATCTAAAGCAATAAATAAACAAACAAACAAATAAATAAATAAATAAATAAATAAATATTTTACTGCAAGTGGAAACAGGAAAAGTTGGGTATCTATATTTATATCAGAAAAAATAGTCTTTCTTCCAAAAATGATAACAAAAAACAAAGCAGGTTATTATATAATAATAAATGAATTAAATTTTCAAGAAGATATAAAATCGGCAAATATATATGGACCCAATATTGGAGTACCTAAAAATATTAAGCAAAAACTAATATATCTCAAAGGAAAAATAGATGTTGATACAATATGAAGACCTTCATCCTCCACCTTTGGCAATGAATAGATCATTTTGATAAGAAAATGAAAAGGAAATGCTTGACTTGAACAGTAATTTAGACCAAAGAGACCAACCAAATATTTTATAAAACATTTTATTCAATGAATACTGATTACACATTTCCCTAAAGTGAACACTGATTATTCTCCAGGATAGATTGTATGATAAGCCACGAAATAGGTATTAGCAAATTTAAGAAGATTGAAATTATACCAAGTATCATTTAAATATCTTGAGACAAACAAAAATAAAAATACCATATACAAAAATGTATGCACTACAAAAAAAAAGTTTCAGAGAGAAGATTATAGTGATAAATGTCTACATAAAGAAGAAATTCATACATAAACAACCCAACTTCACTATTTTATGAACTAAAAACCGAAGAAGATAAACCTAAAGTGAATAGAAAATATAATAAATATTAGAACAGAAATAAATGGCACTAGAAAGTAGAAAAATCAACAAAAGTACAGTTTCTTTTTTGAACATATACAAAATTGGCAAAACTTTAGATAAATGTTGTTCAATCCATGGTCTGTGGGCTGCACGCGGCCCAGGAAAGCTTTAAACACAGCCCAACAAAAATTCTTAAACCTTCTTAGAACATTATAAAATATTTTTGAGATTTAAAAAATCTCATTAGCTATTATTAGTGTTAGTGTATTTTGTGTGTGTTCCAAGATAATTCTTCCTTTCCAATGATGTTCAAGAAAGTCAAAAGATCAGACATCCTGCTTTAAATGAACTAACCAAAACAACAAACAAACAAAAAGAGGATGCAATAAATACAATTTAAAATAAAAGAGGAAACATTACAACTGAAACCACAAAAGTCAAAGAGCAATGAAAGGGCATTATGAAAAGTTACTTGCCAAGAAATTTAGTATTCTAGATGAAATTGATAAGTTATTAGAAACATGCAAACTTTCCAATACTGAATCATGATGTATTATAAATTCTGAAGAGATTATTGATGACTATAGACAAAGAAGCAGTAATCAAATACTTCTCAACACATTAAAGCCAGGATCAGCTGATTTTATAAGTGAATTTTACCAAACATTAAAACAAATTAATAACAATATTTATCAAATTCTTTTTAAAAAGCTGAAGAGAAGGGAGGACTCTCAATATCATATTATAAAAGCATAATAACCTGATACCAAGGCCAGATTAGGATATTATAAGTAAAGAATATGATAAAGCAATATGCCTGGTGAATATAGATTCAAAAATTGTCAAGAAACTGTTATCAAACTGAATTCAACAGCACATCAAAAGGGTTACACAGCTATGATCAAGTGGAGGTGTTACCTGATGCTAAGATGGTAATCATATTGTATTAAACAAATATATCAAATAAACACATTGCACATTTTAAACTTATACAATGGTATATGTTAATTATATTTTAATTTAAAAATTATAATTAGAAATCATTCTGAGTGATTTCTCTAATTCACAGACTACCCTTTCTCCTACAATTATCAATATATTTATAAACTTATTACATAATAACACTATTATTTTCAGTGTTGATCTTATATACATATTGAAATATTTCAAAGATTGTATAGGTACTTTCTCAGAGAAGTACATTTTTATGCCGCCCCCCCCCCCCCGCAAAATGTAAAAATTGTTATTTACCAACAGAATTGGTCTATATATATGTAGCTATGGGTATTTATTATTTAAGATATAATATAAACTTATTATAATATAATATATCATAAACATATAATTTTTCAAGTTCCTTTGAATATTTTAAAAGGACATATTGAGTACTTATAAAAATCCCTGGATAATATTTTCACCTGTTTCATTTCTGAAATCTAATTAGGACAGTTAAGACATGGTGTCTCCGCTTTAAAGCTACTAAATAATATTTTATAAAAGCAGACTATACATAATAGTCTATGAACCTTGCTTTTGTTACAATAGGGCCCTTTTCTTTCAAGTTAGTAACACTTAGCAGCAAAGGGAACTTCTTTAGTATTCTGGTTTTACTTTACTATCATTATTATTATTATTACTTTGTCTCCAGTGGGTTTTTCTTTTTCACTCCCCTTGATATCTAATAAAAAGCTCAACGTTCAAGAGCAATAAAAAATGAAGTTATTTTAAATGTAATGCTCTCAGCTTTTCATTTTTTTTAAGTAAACTTTGCTATTTAGAAAAATAAAACTATCTCCATATCCTCTCATCTTTTTCATATCCAAATGTATCAAATCCAAATGTATCAAATCCAAGTATATATAGATATAGCTAGATATAGATATAGATATATATTTAATCTGGTGATGTTATTTATTGTCAATAATAGAGTTAGTTGATTATACAGAATGAATTAGAATGTGGTTCGAAGGTGTGTTTGACATATGAATATAAACAGTCCTACTCTGTGATGAAAATACACTTTATGTTTAGATAATGATATCCTATAATGTAGGAGACTATAGAATTGTAGTGGTAGGACTTTGAGATTACAGAAGTAATGACATATTCTGGACAATTTTCAGTAAAGATAAAATTGTCAATTCATTTTTTTTATTCTGAAATATAAAACATTAATTAGAGTATAGTTGATATACAATATTATATTAGTTTTGTGTGTACAACACAGTAATTTTATACTTATGTAGCTTAAAAAGTGATTATCACAAGAATTCTAATAACCATCCAGCACTGTGTAAAGTTATTGCAATATTGACTACAGCGATCCCTCGTTTTTCGAGGTTAATGGGGACCAGAACCTTCCGCAAAAGCTGAAAAACGGCGAAGTAGGATTTGCCCATAGGAATGGTCGATGTCGCACCGGAAACCAATCACGTGCCTTTATGAGAGCCCATGGTATGTATTCTGAGTCAACTCATCTCTTTATTTGACATGCAGGGATCCTTCTCTCTCGCTCATCAACATGAAACAACGCTCCTTTCCGCAATGTGGCTGCCGACATGGTTGTATTTTTTCATTTTTATTTTTTGATGAATATTTTGGGGAAACCCGCGAAACACTGAAGCCGCAAAACATGAAGCGCGAAGTGGCGAGGGAACACTGTATATTTCCTATGCTTTACATCACATCCCTATATCTTTTTTTTTAAGATTTATTTTTATTGTTTTTGACAGAGAGAGAGAGAGATACAGAGATAGAGAGAAGGGAGAGGGTCCAGAATAGTCTCCATAGTTGCACATCATTGGTTTTTCCACATAGTTTTATTCCACAGGTGGTCATGGGACTGCATGGGGGAGGAACTGGGCGGGGTCTCACCCTAGTGAGAAGCGAACTGGGGCCACACCCCAGTTCAGCATATGGGTCCACACAGGCCAGGGCTGGGATTTGATCCTTGATCCCTGGGGCTGCAAAGCGAGCACTCAACCCACTGAGCCATCCCGGCTTCCCCCTGTAACTTATTTATGTTATAATTGTAAGGCTTTTTTAAAAAATCCATTTTACCATCCCCTGACAGAGACAGAGACAGAGAGAGACAAGGAGCAGTCTCTACAGTTGTACACGATCAGTTTTTAACATGGTTTTGTTCCACATAGGTGGACGGGGCCCATGCAGGGCAGAAACTGGGCTAGGCGCCTCCTACATGGAGACACGCCCCTCCCCCTCAAACCAAGGGATGAACTGGGAAGAGAGAACTGAACTGGGAGCCCCCTCACATGGGAAGCACATCGCATGGGAAGCACATCCCAGTTCAGAATGTGGGTCTGCATGAGCCAGGGTCGGAATTCAATCCTTAGGCCCCAGGGCTGCAAAGCAAGTGCTCAACCTGCTGAGCCACTCCAGATTTCCTATAATTGTAAGTTTGTGCCTCTTAAGCCCTTCACCATTTTTGCTCATCTCCTCACCTCCCAATCCTCTGGCAATGCTCAGTTTGTTCTCTATATTTATAAGTCTAATTGTTTTATTTTGTTTGTTCAATGCTAATTTTTTTTAGATTCTACATATAAGTGAAATAGCACAGTATTTGTCTATCTCTGTCTTACTTCATTTACCTTAAATCCCTCTAGGTTCATCCAAGTTGTCGCAAATGGCAATATTTTATTTTTTAAGGCTGAATAATATTCCATTCTCTGTGTGTATTTATATGTGTGTATTTGTATGTGTAGTCACACACATATATATAATATATATATATATATATATATATATATAGAGAGAGAGAGAGAGAGAGAGAGAGAGAGAGAGGGAGAGTAGATATACATCTTTATCCATTTATTTATTAACAGGCATCTAGGTTGCTTTCATATCATGGTTGTTGTAAATAATACTGCAATAAATATAGGGGTGCATATATCTTTTCTAATTAGTTTATTGCTTTGTTTTCTTAGGAAAAATGTCAAGAACTTGAATTACGAAGTTGTAAGGTTGTTCTATTTTTAAATGTTTGAGGAATCTTCATAATTATTTTCAAAGTGGCTGATCCAATTCCATACTTGCTGTGCCTATTGGACCAACAGTGCACTAAGGTGTGTATTTGTTCACATTGTTACCATTAGCAGCACATTTTCTTTTTTGTCATTTTGATAATTGTCATTCTTACAGGTGTGAAGTGATATCATACTGTGACTTTGATTTGCATTTTGCAGATCATTAGTGATGCTGATCATCTTTTGGTGTATTTGTTGATCATCTGTATGAGGGCTGTTCAGAAATTATCAGCCATGTGACCATTTTTTTTATATTGACAATGGCTGAATTTTTTTTCTGACAGCCCTCATATGTCTTCTTTAGAGCAATGTCTGTTCAGGTTCTCTGCCTGTCTTTCTTTCTTTCTTTCTTTCTTTCTTTCTTTCTTTCTTTCTTCCTTCCTTCCTTCCTTCCTTCCTTCCTTCCTTCCTTCCTTCCTTCCTTTCTTTCTTTCTTTCTTTCTTTCTTTCTTTCTTAAGATTCATTTTTATCATTTGAGAAAAGGTGAGAAAGAGTGAGACATAGAGACAGAGAGAAAGGGGAGGGCCCAAGCAATCTCCATAGTTCTACATCATGGTTGTGACATAGCTTCATTTCACACAGGTGTATTTGGGGCTGTATGGGGCAGGAACTGAATTGGAGGCCTCCTGCATGGGAAGTGAAAACCTTCACTGTTCTGCCACCCTGGCAGTTACCAGTTGCATTGAAGTTCAGCATATGGGTTTGTACAGGCCGGGGCCAGGATTCAATTCCTGGACCTCACAGTTGCAAGGCAAGCACTCATCCTGCTGAGCTATCCTGGTATCCTGCCCATTTCTTAATACAATCTTTTTAAATTTTGAGTTGTGTAAGTACTTTTGAGCTAATTTATAGGAAAATAAATTTGATTATTGCTAAATGTGCAGAAAAATTTTTAAGTAGAAAATTTCAAAATAAGATAATTATACATTATTTGTTGCTTATGGCAGTGCAAATACTATCTAGTTTTGATAAGTGGTTTCAAGAATGCATAAAATAAGTACTGATCATTTAACAAATAATAAGATTGAACCAGTATACCCTTCACCAAAATTAAAAATCAAAGAAATATGGGTACTTTAGAAGATTTATGATAACCTATCAATCACACCTTCCTTGACTTCTTCAAGAACAAATCAGTATCCTAAATTTGTATGCAATACCTCTTTTTTTTAATTGTTAAATTTATTTGGGTGACATTGATTTATATCAATTACATTGTTTCCAGGTGTACCAATCTATATTACATCGTCTATACATCACATTATGTGCTCACCATCCAGACTCAGCTCACTTTCCATCACTGTATGTTTGATTCCCCCTCCCTTAAAAAATATTTCTATGAATATTTCTAATACATGTATACCTATATACCACTTATTGTATATTATTATACTATATATACGTGTGTGTGTGTGTGTATGCTTTTATTTTTTATACTCTTATACTTGCTACTTTCTCTTTTATTAATATTCTTTTTTTGTTTGTTAGTTTTAGGTGTACAAAACAACATACTAATTAGACATTTATATAACTCATAGGTGATAAATCCAGTAAATCAATTGTCCATCTGACAGTGTACATAGTTATTATAATATTGTTTACTACATTCGCTATGCTATAGTGTACTTTATATTTTGTGACTTCTTAAAAATTATAGTTGACATTCAATATTATTTTATCTTAGTTTCAGGTATAAAGCATAGTGGTTCACCTTTATAGTAATATAATTTATGAAGTGATTTTTTTCAATAGAGTCAGTAACAATCTGACACTATACATAATACTTAAATTGTTACTGACTTTATTTCCCATACTGTAATTTACATCTCCATGACTCTCTTTGTAACTACCAATTTTACTTTTTAATCTCTTCACTTTTCTCACTCAGCCCACCCCCACCATTACATTGTAGCCATCAGTTAGTTCTCTATATTTATGAATCTGTTTCTGTTTTAGTGTTCATTTATTTTGTTCTTTAGATTCCACATATAAGGAAGATCATATGATTTTGGGGTTTCACAGTCTGATTTTTAGCACTTAGCATAACACCTTGTAGGTTCATCCACGTTGTTACAGATGCTCAGATTTAATTTTTTATGACAGAATAATATTTCATTGTATAGCAGTATATGTATCATCTCTTCATTATCCAATTGACTATTGATGAAAATTTTAGTTGTTTCCATATTGTGGCCATAGTAAATAGCACGGCAGGGAACATAAAGACACACATATTTTTTTCAAATTAGAGTTTTGGATCTCTCTGGATAAATACCCTGGAGTGGAATTGCTGAGTCATGTGGTAGTTCTACTTTTAATTTTTTAAGGAAACTGCATAATGTTTTTCAGACTGGCTGCACCAGTTTGAAATCCCATTAACAGTGCACAAAGTTTTCTTTTTATCCATATCCTCGCCAACAGTTGTTCTTTGATTTATTGATGATGGCCATTTTGACAGATGTAAGGTTATATCTCATTGTGGTTTTCATTTGTATTTCTCTGATTATTACCAATGTTGAGCTTCTTTTTATATTTCTATTTGCCATCTGTATGTCCTTCTTGGAGAAATGTTTTTCTCAGATTCTCTACCACTTTTTGAATTGGATATATATATTGAGTTATATAAGTTTATATATATATATATATATATATATATATATATATATATAAATGTTAGATATTTACCGTTTTTTACATGTATTATTAGTGAATAACTTCTCCCATTCAGTAGAATACCTCTTTTTTTTGTGAATGGTTTTCTTTGAAGTGTAAACTTTTTATTTTTATGTAGGTCCATTTGTTTATTTTTTTTTTTATTTCCACTGCCTGAATAATTATATCAGTAAAAACGTTAGTAAGGGTAATGTCTGAGATTTACTGCCTTTATTTTATTCTAACTTTTATGGTTTTAAGTTATACATTTGTTTTTAATACATTTTGAGTTTATTCTTATACATTGAGTAAAATGGTAGTTCAATTTTATTTTTTGTGTTTATCTGTCTAGTTTCCCCAGGACCATTTATTGAATAGAATCTCTTTACCCCAGTGTATATTCTTGCTTCCTTAATCATCAAGTAAATGGCCATATAGACATAAATTTATTTCTGGACTCTATATTATGTTTCAGTGACCTATGTGTCTCTCTTTATGCCAGTACCACGCTGTTTTGATTACTATGGCCTTATACTATATTTTGATATTTAGTAGCATGGTACCTCCAGCTCTTTTTTTCTCTGTAAATAGCTATTGCTACCTGGAGTCTTTTATGGTTCTATAAAAAAACTTTAGGATTATTTGTTCTCATTGTGTGAAAAATGCCATTTGTATTTTGATAAGGCTTTCATTGAATCGATAGATTGCTGTGGTACTATAAACATTTTAACTATATTAATCATTTCTATCTATAAGCATAGTATATGTTTCCATTTATTTGTGTCTTAATTTTTCTCTTTAATGCCCATGATTGTCTGAGTACAGAACTTTTATTTCTTTGAATAAATTTATCCCTAGGGATTTTTTTTTCTTTTTTTTTATGCAATGGTAAATTGAGTTGTTTTCTTAATTGCTCCTTCTGATATTTTATTATTAGTATATAAAAATGCATCCTATTTCTGAATATTAATTTTGTGTCATGCCAATATACTGAAATCACTTATCAATTCTAATAGTGTTTGGTAAAATATTTGGGTTTTGCTTTGTATAGTATTATGTCATGTGCAAATAATTACAGTTTTACTTCTTCAGTTCTGATACCTTTTATTTCTTTTGTTTGTCTGATTACCATGGCAAGAACTTCCAGTACTATAAGTGTTGAAAGTGGACATCATTTTCTTGTTTCTGATTTTAGGAATAATAATTCTTAGCTTTCTCCCATTGAGTATGATGCTAGCTGTGGGTTTGTCATATCTAACCTCTATTGTGTTGACCTATGTTCTATTTACATTTTGCTAAGAGTTTTTATCATAAGTGAATGCTGTATTTTACAAACACTTGTTTTGTTTTGGCATTTATTGATAAGACCATATGATTTTTAGCCTTTATTTTGTTAATGTGGTGTATCAAGTGAATTAATTCACAGATATTGAACCAACCTTGAATCTAAGGAATAAATCTCACTTCATCATTATGTATGATATTTTGTTGAATTGAGTTTACTAATATTCTGTTTTGAATTTTTCCATTTATTTTTAGCAGGTTTATTGGACAATGCTTATTTTTTATTTGTTTGTTTGCTTGCTTGTTTGTGTTTAATGTCTTTGTCTGGTTTTGGAATCATAGTAATGGTGAACTCATAGAACAAGCATGAAAGCCTTTTTGTATTTTGAATTTTTAGAAATAGTTTAAGAAAAATGAATGTTAACTAACCTATAAATGTTTGGTAAAATTCACATTATACCACTTAGT
Organism: Craseonycteris thonglongyai; assembly: GCA_004027555.1. Classification (NCBI taxonomy): domain Eukaryota; kingdom Metazoa; phylum Chordata; class Mammalia; order Chiroptera; family Craseonycteridae; genus Craseonycteris; species Craseonycteris thonglongyai. The sequence goes on from PVKE010033000.1 coordinate 13,561, forward strand.
GCAGGAATTTTGTTAGACGGCAGCATCTTAATTACTGATTCAATTCATTTGAAGTAATAAGTCATTTCAAAATTATTGTTTCTTCTTGATTGAGTTTTGAAAGATTGTATGCTTCTAGGAATGTATTCATTTTGTATATATTGTCCACTTTGCTGTAGTATAATTACTCACTGTATTTTCTTAAAAATTTAAAATTTCTGTGATGCCTGTTGTCACTTTTTTAATTTATTTATGATTTTATTACTTTAGGTACTCTCCCTTTTTATCTTAATGATTCTGGTTAAGAGGGGGAAAAGATGGTGGCATGAGAGGAAAATGCTGATAACTGCCTGGGAAAGGACTTGTGAACAGAGGGAAATCCATGGGGGATACCCTGAGAATAAGGTGACCAGATTTTAACATTGGTAAAGCGGGACACCATTGACTGAGGGGGAGGGGGTTGTTGATTAAAAATTTGGTCTATCTCCCGCCATTCCCTAGCTTGTCTTTCCAAAAATCAGGACTTTTTAAAAACACTGCGGGACACGGGACAAATTGTTCAAAATCGGGACTGTCCCGCCAAAAGCGGGACGTCTGGTCACCTTACTGAGAAGCAACCTCAACTAAGAGAACCACACAATGCAGAACAACACACAAAGGTTAGAGAAAAAAGGGGAGAGTGGGAGAAGGAAGGGGAAGCAGCGGTTCAGAGACAGAGACACAGAGGGTGGCCCGGGGCTGGCAAAAACAAAGGGGGATTGGGGGACTACGGTCAAAGTGGAGCTGGATCGAGGGCAGACTGGAAGCCAAGACCTATGGAGCATGGAAGCCCCAAAAGACTGTGGACAATTTAATAGCTGAACTCAAGGGACAGCACGCAGTGCCCTAATCAGATCACGGAGCCTAAAGTGTAACAGAGACTGTGGAGCAAGGCGGCTGCCCTTCCCTGCAGGCAGGGTGAGAACAGAGCACCAGCCCACAATAGTTCAGCACCCCTGATTTATGGAGGAGATTGACTGTGAGGTAGCGCCTTCTGAAGACAGGGCTCTTGGAGTGAGGGCTGGGGCTTGAATGGGCATAGCTTCATTAGACATGCTTAGAGTAAACCCAGTGGTCTCAGCAGAGCCATGGGCATAGAGTGGCTGCCACCCAAGCTACGACCTGTGCGCATCCGGGCTTTCGGCGCCCCACCCACAAGGACATCCCAACACCGCTGCCTGCGCACAAGTGAGCAACTCACCTATTAGCGCCCCACACACCAGGCCACTTCAGCACCACTGTCTGTGCATGAGACCAGCTTTTGACGCCCCACCCACCAGGCCATGGCACCGCTTCCTGCTCGCCAGCGTGCAACCAGCTTTTGGCGCCCTGTTCACTGGTCCGCTGCAGCGCCGCTGCCTGCACGTGAGACCGGCTTTCAGCGCCCTGCCCACCAGGCAGCTGTGGAACTGCTGCCTGCTCACTGGCATGCAACCGGGATTTCGGCTCCCCGTCCACCAGGCTGCTGGGGCGCTGCTGCCCGTGTGCGCAACAGGGCTACTAACAGGGACGCCGAGGCTTCATTGCCTGCACACAGGACTGCATGGCCAACCGGACCCTCTGCCAAGATCCAGCCAATCCAAGCGCTGCCATGCAGGCATGGCTCACAGACACAATTAAAGGAGGGGCAGCCAGTTGGAGGAGAGAAAACCTGGAGTTCCTGCACACTGCCCACACTGAAACACCAGCTCCCCTGCTGAAAGAGGAATCTACTATTGTGTCTCAGGCCCACCCTAGCTCTGACTCATATGACCTCACACCTGGCCACACCTTTACTACCCTGCTATCTAACAGCTAAGACAGCAACCTGAAGTGACCCAGGACACAGAAGCTGTCTGCTTCCCCCAACCCTCTCACAAAATCTCCTTCTCCCACAACTGAGCCCAAAAGAAAAAATAAAGAGATGCCCATCTGATAGGCAAACCCCCAAAGGGAAAACATACTCATGCCTAAAGGAAAAAGAATCACATCAAACACAATGCACACCTCAGAATCCAAAGCCCCTCCAGAAGATCAGGGGCAGTCTTTAGTAAAGGACCTTGCACACTTGGAATCAAATCTAAGTGAAACAGAATTCAGGGCTGCAATAATCAAGACACACAGAGAGCTCAATCAATGCTGGCAAAGTACCCAGACACAGTTAAATGACCTCAACAAAAAATTTTCTGAGCAAAATGAGTACTTTAACAATAAAATTGAGAATCTAGAGCAGAACCAAAAGGAACTCCTTAAAATGAAAGGCATCATGGGAGAGCTGAATAAAGAACTGGCCAGCATAGATAACAGGGCTGACCAGCTAGAGGAAAGGATGAGTGATATCAAAGATACAAACATGGAAATGTCACAGAGGGAAGAAGAAAGGGAAAGGATAATCAAGAGAAATGAAAGAGCCCTACAAGAACTTTCTGACTCCATCAGAAAGAACAATATTAGAATAATAGGGATACCAGAAGGAAGCGAGATGAAATCGTCTCAGAGTCTACTAAAACAAATAGTGGATGAAAATGTCCCTAGACTGTGGAAAAATTTACAGTCCCAAATCCAAGAGGAAAGCAGAAGTCCTAACTACCCAGACCCTACCAGATCTTTTCCAAGGCACATTGTTCTGAAGATGACAAAAGCCAATGACAAAGAAAAAATCCTCAAGGCTGCCAGGGAAAAACAAAATATAACTTTCAAAGAAAAAACTATCAGGCTGTCACCAGACATCTCAGCAGAAACTCTGCAAGCGGCTCAATCTTCAAAATATTAAAAGAGAGAAATTTCAGCCAAGATTTAACTATCCAGCAAAATTAATCTCTAGATATGAAGGAGGAATTAAGGCCTTTACAGATATACAGAAGCTGAGAAAGTTCTCCAGCTTAAAAATGGCACTCCAAGAAATACTGAAGGAGGCTATCCGACCTGAATACAGAAATCAAAATAAATGAAGAAAAGTTGGGACAACAAAAAAATAAAGAGGAAAGAATAAATGGATACAAGATATCCTCATAAAATATAAATGGACTGAATTCACCAATAAAGAGGCACAGGGTAGCAGACTGGATTAAAAAACAAAATCCAACCATATGCTGCCTACAAGAGACAAACCTAAGCCACAGGGAGATAGACTCAGGGTAAAATGATGAAAAACAATACTCCAGACAAATGGCAGTCAGAGAAAAGCTGGAGTGGCCATACTGATTTCTGATGAAAAAGACATCAGGAGAAAAAAAATAATAAGACATAAAGGTGGATATTACATCTTGATAAAAGGGATAATACAACAAGAAAACATGACACTCATCAATATATATGCCCCCAATCAGGAAGCGCCAACATTAATAAAGCAAATACTAGCAGATCTAAAAGGAGAATTTGACAAAAATACAATTATAGTAGGGGATCTAAACACCCCCTTGACAAAATTGGACAAATCATCCAAGCAGAAACTAAATAAGGAGATTGCAGCTTTAAATGATGCATTGCAGGAAATCGACATAATTGACATTTACAGGTCATTCCATCGCACAATAAAGGGCAATACATTTTACTCTAGTGCACATGGAACATTTTCAGGGATAGACTATATCCTGGGACTTAAATCCAACCTCACCAAATTTAAGGGCATCCAAATCATACCAAGTGTATTCTCAGACCACAAAGCGTTGAAACTTGAGATCAATTGCAAAAGATCAAGTGCAGAGAGAACCACATATATGTGGAGATTGAACAACATGCTATTAAAAAGTGACAGGGTCAAAGAGGAAATTAAACAAGAGATTAAGAAAAGTGTACAAACGAAAGACAATGAAAACTTGACATACTAAAATTTCTGGGACACAGTGAAAGCAGTATTAAGAGGGAAATTTACATCATTACAGGCTTATATCAAGAAACAAGAAAAACTACAAATAAACACCCTCACATCTCATCTCATAGAGCTAGGAAAAGAAGAACAGAGGTCTCCCAAAGCCAGCAGAAGAAAAAAATTAATAAAAATAAAAGCAGAACTTAATGAAATTCAGAATAGAAAAACAATAGATAAAATTAATGCCACAAAGAGCTGGTTCTTTGAAAAAATTAATAAAATTGAAAAACCACTGGCCAGGCTCACCAAAGGACAAAAAGAAAAATCTCATATTTCCAGAATACGGGACGATAGGGGAGAGATTACAACAGATGCTGCAGAAATACAAACAATCATAAGAAATTATTATGAAAGACTCTATGCCATCAAATTTAACAACCTAGAGGAAATGGACAAACTGCTAGAAACATATAGTTTACCTAAACTGAACCAAGAAGATTTGGATAACCTCAATAGACCAATCAACAGTACAGAACTTGAAACAATTATCAAAATATTGCCCAAAGGCAAAAGGCCTGGACCAGATGGCTTTACCAATGAATTCTACAAGTCATTCAAAGAAGAACTAATGCCCATCCTCCTCAAACTACTCCAGAAAATTCAAGAGGAGGCAGTACTACCCAACTCTTTCTATGAAGCTAATATCACCCTAATACCAAAACCTGGGAAAGACAATACCAAAAAGAAAAACTATAGGCCAATCTCACTGATGAACACTGATGCAAA
>PVKE010033001.1:0-18161 GCA_004027555.1 Craseonycteris thonglongyai
ACATAATTACATGAACATACGATATTTTACTGTTAGTTTATAAATTAAATTAATTTGTTATAAAGTAACTATATTTTTAAAATTATTTTAATTGTAATCCTGTATTTCTTTCTAAATAATAACAATACTAACTTGTATTATTTTTCCTCTGAATTTGCTGTAACATAAGTCGTAAGTGTCACTTTCAAGGTCGGTGCTAGACTTTTTGCCGCCACTATAAAATATAAATAATACAAGTACTGTCTGCTAAATTCAAGAAAATTTATGTATTTATGAAATAAATAAATAAATTACTTACCTAAATTATCTGAATAGCTGATTTGTTGACATCACTTATTTAACTAGCACTAGCATGCAGTACGATGTGTATCGTCTGAAAGACAGTGACAAAATGTATTCGTCGTTGTCAATGCCAAAAAATGCCATTGTTCATTAAGTGCAAAAAATGGTGGTCGAATTCTCACAACTGATCAGCAATGTGAACTTTGATAAGCAGTTCTCGATAATGAGTTCTCAACAATTACTTGTTATTATTAAAGTTTAACATTATAAAACTAACAAAAATAATATAAAACTCATATCCTGGTGAAATAGCCACATGGCCGCCGAATACTATATATTCCCTTCACGTTCTCCCACCGTTCCCTAGCTTGTCGTGCATTCTTTCCAAAAATCGGAACTTTTTTAAAACGCCGCGGGACATGGGACAAATTGTTAAAAATCAGGACTGTCCCGCCAAAAGCGGGACGTCTGGTCACCTTGAATTAATTCCATAATGGTGGTCACATTTACCCATATAGGAGCTAATTCTAGAACAGCTGAGGTTTAGTAACTATCACAATTAGCATGATAATATATAGAGGAGAAATTAAAGAAAATAAACAGAAAGAAACACAAGAAGGTATCTAATTATAAGAGAAGAATATGAGGAACCATGAACAACATTTAAAAATATATTTTTAATTGTTTGAACTTTGGATAAATTATGAAATCATTTTTCCCACTCAACAAATGTTTATGGACATCTATGTGGTAACGTTAAAAAAAAATTAGAAGACAATTTAAATTTTAGCTGGAATAAAATCATGAGGCTGAAAGGCATTTCTTCATTTTCTTCTTTATCATCATCATCATCATTATCAACATCTTTGTCATCATTTCGCACCTTCTTTTGAGTAACACACTGTTCATAGTATTAAGAAGTTTTATATGATAATCACTTAGATTCTAGTTGGAACTATCTACATTTACTAAAAATATTTAAGAATAATGAAAACAACTCAACTGATTGGTATATAATTTAGCTAGCACCTGTATTACTTTAAATTAAAAATATTTTTCTAAAATAATAATATTTTCATATTTATGTCATATTTTAAAGTATTGTGATAACATTAAAACTTGCACACATTTATTTTTGAGTTTCAATTATGTTCTGGTATTATACTAAAATACAGTGCTGAGAAAACAGATCCACTCAAGCTTGTATTTTAATAGGAGAAAAATGAGTAGTCAAAATATAATTTAAAATAACTACATGATTGCAAACTAATGAGAATTGTAAATAAAAAAGTACAAAGCTATCTAACTCAAATAATGTGTGTTCTCATCTAAGCTCTGACATTAATTAATAGTGAAATATTTGGAAAATTATATGCTGTATTCTTATGAATCAGTAATTTTTCACCTGAAAATTTTATTTTGCAACATTTTTATTATATATATATGTATAAGCAGGTTTATTATCCATGATTAATTTTTATATCTATTTTAAATAAATATCTAAATTATAATTAGTTATTTGAAAAAGAACCAGGGTTAACACTCTCTCTTAAATAACTTTTTCAGTATAGTATTCAACCAAAAAAGGTGATAAGACTTGGTATGGATGCAAACCTAAAACCATATTTTAAAGAAAAATGTGTTTATCAATATTTTGTACCACTACATAATATTCTTCACCGTATTTTTAAAGTCAAAAGTTCTAGTTTCTTCTTGGTTAAGGTGACCAGACGTCCTGCTTTTGGAGGGACAGTCCCGATTTTTAACAATTTGTCCCGTGTCTCGCGGCATTTTAAAAAAGTCCCGATTTTTGGAAAGAATGCATGACAAGCTAGAGAACGGTGGGAGATAGACCAAATTTTTAATCAAGAACCCCCTTCCCCCACCCCCGGTCAATGCTGTCTCGCTTTACCAATGTTAAAATCTGATCACCTTAAGTTTTCATCATATATTTGATGTCCCCTCCATACTCCCCCTCCCACAAAATTCTTTAAAGTTAAATCAGTATATTGTTAATAAATTGAATATTGCCCCAAAAGAGTATTTGAAAAGCTCCAAAATATTTTTGATGCTATATTCCTTATTTCTATGAAAAGCCAGTGAACAAATGTGTCAAGTAGTCATAGAACATGTTCTTTCCCATTTCTGGAAGGCTAAAGTAGTATCTAAGAAGAACCAGTGTAATCAATTGCTGATTAGTTCAGGCCACATGCCTATCACCTTGCAAATATTCCCATTTAATAGCGATGATGACATTATAGTAGAGTTAACTCCAACATTTCCCAAATCTTAGCACTAAACAAATTGCCTTTAGAGAGAAACACAAATTACTTCCTGTCTTGTATACAGGTTGGTAGATAGCTGTGTTCTCTTACTATCTCTCTCCTTAATATTTAATAATTTAAGAAAATGTGTAAAACACAGGAAGTATCCACGCAGAAGACTTGACTTAGGCCAATAGCTCTATCCCATATGTATTAAATCACTATGTACTGGATATGATTCTTAAAAAATTAATGTAAAGTCAATGTATAATGACAAAAAAACTGGTATTTGTAGTTGAGCCCAGAATAAAAAATCCATTTCTCAACCTTTTAGCTATATAAATTTAGCATGATTAAATTTTACTGAACTTCAGATCTACCCTCTACAAAATGATAATACTCACAACCATCTTGTGTTGCTATTGTCAAGATTAAAGAAGGAATTGTGTTTAAAGTGCCTAACTAGTTCTATGGCTACTGAGTAGAGTACACTACATAGCTCCTGGGGTTGTATGACATGACTCAGTCCCTATTACCACAGTCCTGGTTCATAGTTATACTTTAAAAATTTAAGAAATAATAGTGATAACTGTTATTATTAAAGATGATAATGTGGATAGTGACAAGTATTTTAATATACAGTATACATCATTGAGTGCCTTAAAAACTGTGTAAACATTTTATAATATCAGTATTAGAAAAATAACTTGGTTGGAGAATTGAAAGCACTACACTTAGGCCAAGTTGAAGACAACAAAGGGTAAATTCCTATGGAGAAAATGAACTTGAATAGATGATTATTCTTTCCAACTCTACAATTCACAGTAGCAGATAGTCACATTTAAGGACAAAGCCATACATCAGAACAATAGTTGGACACTGAGATCAGTTAGACTATGAAAGATAAGTCATGAAGTTTCAAAGAAGCTACAGTTAGAGTGATATAGTAAATAAATACCATAATTGGGGCAATGCTCCAGGTAGTAGACAATTTAAAACTGCTAGTGTTTAAAGCAGTACAACTAATCATTTAATAGTTGTTAAGTCATTGGGTTAAAAAGTAAATTTTGTTTGAAGCAGAAGCAGTAGTCCATAACTACAGCCATGTCACTGGGATATAATGGGCCCTTGGGAAATAGCAGCACATGGGACAATAAAGGTGAACTACATGGTTTCTTAGACAATTGACTTCTATTGTCTGTGATTCACCTTAGAGCTTTGTAAATAAAAATTTCATAGCCATTAACTCCATTCATACTTCAAAGTACAGATAGATCAATATGATTTCATACTACAGCTCAATAAACTGAGTGTCCAAAAAATAGCTCTAACTTTTTGACAACACGGGTAAACAATGTTTTTCAATCTTGATCAAATTTAGTTATTGTTCCAATGTCTAATTTAGCTCTTGTTCCAATGTTATATGCATGTTACAATTGCATGTGTCTATCTATATTCTATGAACTTTACCAGTATCTCTTCAAAATTATAAAAGTTATAAATAATCAGTGGAATAACAAGATGCATGTACTAAAATGGCATATCTAACTGACAAATGAAAATTTTTATTATAAAAAAGCACTGTCTTGGGCTCATAAGGAGAACATCTGAATCCTAATCAAGTCTATATGATATTTGTATTATAAGATAGTATGTCAATATTTATAGTGTGTCTGTATCTTGGGGTGTAGCGAATGAAGACTTTATGAATTTATCCATAGTCCTTTTTAAAAAGAATCACATAAAATGTAGATCAATTATATTTCTGCTAACTCTATCAAATGCCTTGTCTGAGCTAATTATTTCCATCCCTTTACTGCACATTAGTTCATTATATCATTTGAAATCCAGTTGCTGCTGAAGAAATTATTTTAAGACCACTATTTTCCATTCTTTCTTGGCTGAATACATTTTGCTCAGAATAAAAGTCATAGAAAAAAGTCCTTGGCTACATAAAAGTCCTTTGTTGGTGCTTTTGAACTCCCTGGTCGTGGACTACAAAGAGTCCATCGCTCTGCCTCTCACCCCTGTAGAACAGAAATGTCGCCTTTTGTGGATCTTGATATACAGGATACATTACTGAGTGTCTTTAAAAGCTTTGTGAACCTTGATGGAAATCAGAGGTGAAAATGACAGTTCAAATGTCTGGTCTGGGTTTAAGAGATCCATGGTAATATATTTTTCTTCATAGCAAGTACAGATAAAATAGTGAGAGTTGTTCTACCAGTAAAAGCAGGCTCAGACTTACGGTCACCACTCATTGTACTTCCCAAAGCTATAGCCAGTGGACTTGGGAGGTGGACTCTGTGCTAGGGTTGTTGCTAGGAGCAAAGAAAGACTCTTATACTTATCAGGTTGGAAAACTTTTGGATCATCACTGTCTTTATGAAATGACTTGGATTTAAGTCACCTATTTTAAAGTGTAGTTGCTATTTAATTATGATTTAAATTATTCCTAGTAATACTGAAGACCTTTGAATTACCAGTGCTTAAGCCAGTGCCTAGGTCAAGATAGGTCTCCAACAAGCTTGTTTCACTGAAAATGGCATTAGTTTGTGTCAGGGTTCATTTGGGGGAGCAGAAATACATTAAGTAGTATGTGGAAAAAGAAGTTATTGCATGGATTAACCCTTTAAAAAATGTGAGTAAAGCTTGGGAAATGAAGTTATAAAAGAAGGAAGTCATAATAAAGGAGAAAGAATCAATAATTATTTCTATTGAAGCCCTACCATGGGCAAACAAGTCATAATTAACAGAGTGATCTGAGGAGGCAAACAGATCCAGCCTTCAAATCGGTACTGCAAAAGGTTATTTAATGGGAAGCACCTGGGAAACTATTTCTATGTGCAGCTGCTGCTTCTGTGGTTGCAGAGGCAGGCATCTCTTGTAGGGCCTGGGACTCCAATAATCACCAGGGTCTTCAGTCTCAAAGATAAGCTGGAGGTACAGTAGAGAAGTATGAAGGCAAGCTGGGACCACTGGGGACTTCTTTGCCTACATGTCATTCTAGATGACCCATGAACTTCTCTAAGTAATAGCCTTTACTCTTTCCACCTCCTAATTTCATGAGTTCATCCATTGGCCAACTGTAGTCCTAAACCTTACAGGAAAGATAGTTCTGGAAAACATAGTTTCCAATTTAACTAAATAGACAATAGCAGAATTAAGCCCAAAGGTTTTCTTCTAATGAATTTAAAAAAAATAATAAAAAATAAAATAATGAGAAAAGGAAAGCTAAAGAGTCTTGTGTATAACTCCTTAATGAGCTTGTGGTCACTCACCTAACAAAATTTTAATAAAATACAAGATATATAATGTAAAGTTTGCCGAAGAAGAACCACACTGAGTTTTGGTTTAGCAAGAGCATTTATTAGAAATGGCCAGGAAATGGCTGGGTGGACACCAAAAGATGAAAAGATGGCATCGGCAACTTTGAGGATTTGGGAAAACATTTTTATATCCCCATACCAGGAAGTTCCTGCATCTGTTCTGAGGTGCCTGTAGTTCTCTGGGCGCCAAATTTCCAACTGCCCTGGGGTGGGAGTGGACCCTGTGGCTGAACCCCCTGGGCCTTTGCACAATGGTTCTATGAACTGGTTAAGTCTGACCAACTTGAGCACAATAGTTGCAGGAATGGGTTAAGCCTGACTGACTGGATAACAGAATGTGGGTGGTTGGGTCAGAATTACAGCACTGGGCAAGGCCAGAATAGGTTGCTCAGTAATTTTCCTCTGAACAAGTCTCCCAGGGTCTAACATATAATACTATATCTCATTAAATACAGCTGTACCTGATGATAGAATGTTATTTTGTTAGCATAGCTTTGTCTAGACCACTAAAAAGTGTGCTTTAAAAATGTACCATTTGGGGGAAGCCAGGATTGCTCAGTGGGTTAAGCGCTCACTTTGCAGCCCTGGGGACCGAGGATTGAATCCTGGCCACGGCCCATGAAGACCCATATGCTGAACTGGGGAGTGCCCTCAGTTCGGTTCTCACCAGGGTGAGACCCCAGCCCACTTCCTGCCCTGTGCAGCCCCACACCCACCTGTGGAATGAAACTATGCGGAAAAACCAATGATGTGCAACTATGGAGACTGTTCTGGGCCCTCCCCCTTCTCTCTGTCTCTGTCTCTGTGCCTCTCTCTCTGTCAAAACAATAAAAATAAATCTTTTTTAAAAAATGTACCATTTGATTTCAGCTTACAGCTTTAGTAAGATGAATATTTGTTTTTGTTTCCAGATTATAAATCCCTGTGTAGAATTAAAAAATAATAATAATTGTCTATCTAAAATCAATTTTAAACAGGTGATTTCACTGATGATGGAATTATATCTTACTAATTTCTGGTAAGTTACTGATTTAAGTCTCTGTCTCTTTTGATAAAATACACAGAGAAAAACTCAGTATTCTCCCATTCAGTTTGTCTACCCTTCTGGAAGTGATGTAAAGTCTTATGGAATGGGGTTCGGGACACATAGGAATAGTATCTGGTCTATAAACCATTCTCTGTTCTTGCTGGTCACTGTTCAGAAATAACTTGGCTTTCTTGGTCCTTGCTTTGAACTACATATACTCTTAATACTCATAGTTTCATCACGGTCTTTAGCTGTCAGAGATGTCCCATTCCCTTCCCAAATTTTATACTTCTGCTAGTTTTCTTAGTAATCCAATACACCTTGAGAGTCTCAAAAATCTTGGCCACTAGCCTTCTTAGTTTGGGCAATCTCAATAATTTTTAGTTGCTTTCTTCAAACTAATCTGTATTTTGTGAGAAAACTCTCACATTTACCTCGGCACCTATTAGCCTGTGACACTTGACTTACCTTGTGGTTCTTAGAAAGCAGAATCTGAACCAAAGTTTTAAGTTCGACTATTTCATTTAGGAGTGCAATCCAAAGAATAATAATGTGGATTACTGGGACAGAAGGAGAAAAATAGGAAATGATAAGAAGCCATTATAAAGAAGCATTATTATATTGACCACCTGTACAGCCAATTGGATGTCTGATGCCATGGACTATCTAAAATATATCTTCAGAGACTTCCTGCCTAAAGAAAACTATCAGTCAGCTCTATCGCTGACTGATTGAGAGATGCCTCACAAGGTATTAATCCCTCTGGACATTTGGATTATACACATGTAAATGCCCAATCCTGGAATAGGAAATGAGAGGTGCACAACCCAAGCCTACACTAAAGTACTATCTCATTCCATTGAGTGAATCTGACTGGACAAGATAGAACAGATCACAACAGCACAGGTTATAATAAGATTAGGGGGAAAGTATTTGAAGGGAAGTTCAAGAGGTATCCATTCAATACAATTCATTATTTGCACCCCTCAGATCTCCTGTGCCCTCTCCCCCACTAAATCAAATTGATCTAAATCCTCTTCAAGGTAATAAACAAGAATCCTTCTACCTATAATTAAGTAGAAGGTTGATAAAACAAGCTTAATTGATTCAAAGCCTTAATTGATTTTTTATTATTTTCTTTCCCAACCAGCCATACTGGGCACTCTCACCTCCAACAAGTACTTTAATATATATGGAGCCTGTAACAACGAGGTATCTCAGACTTTTACCCATGAGGGGTCTGTAATTTTAGTTAATTAGGAAAACCCAAATAGAGAAACATTCTATAAAATAGTATGCCTGTGCTTTTCAAAAATATCTTTGTAATAAACTCTTCCATATTAAAGAAGAATAAAGAAACACAATTGCCATGTGTAGTCCTATATTGGATACTACCTTAGTGAAAATTAAAATAGCTATGACTGACAGTACTGGAAAATTAATGAATTTCAACATGTTTTTCATATTAAATAATAGTATTGTATAAATGTAAAATATCCTGAATTTGATAACCATATTGTGTTTTTGTAAAAATGTGCCCTCGTTCTTAAGGAGAACACGATAAAGTATTTAAAGTTAAAGTTAATGGGATAAAGTACAGCAAAAATTGATTGATCTGGGTATAAGATAAATGGGAATACTTTGTATTGTTTAAATTCCATAAACTTCATATTAATTTTTTAAATTATTTAAATGAGTAGGGAAATAATGGGATTTTCATTAGTAAAGGTTTAGATTTATAAGCTACTCTACAACATATGATTTAAATGTGTGCCTTTAGGCAAATTGCTTAACACGTCTGAGCTCTATTTTCTTATTTAAAAATAAAAAGATAAGTAGTACTTAACTTATAGAATTGTACAAAAGAGGACTCAAGGAAATGTTTTTAAATTGTTAACAAATTTCCTGGATGTAAACACATAAAAATGTGCCAGCTATGTAAATGTACCATAATTTCTTTCTTTCTTTCTTTTTTTAAAGATTTATTTTTATTGTTTTTGACAAAGAGAGAGATACAGAGACAGAGAGAAAGGGAGGGCCCAGAACAGTCTTTATAGTTGCACATCATCGGTTTTTCCACATAATTTCATTCCACAGGTGAGCTTGGGGCTGCACAGGGCAGGAACTGGGCCAGGGTCTCATCCAGGTGAGAACCAAACTGGGGGCACTCCCCAGTTCAGCATATGGGTTGACAAGGGCCGGGGCTGGGACTCGATCCTTGGTCCCTGGGGCTACAAAGTGAGCACTCAACCCACTGAGCCATCCCGGCTTCCCCTACCATAATTTCTTTATCCTGTCATCTAGTGAAGGACACTTTGGTTGTTTCCATGGCATGGCCACCGTGAACAGTGTTGTTATGAACATTGGGGTACAGATATCTTTGCAAACTAAGGTTTTCAAGTATTTTGGGTAGATACCCAGAAGAGGGATTGCTGGGTGGTATGGCAATTACATTTCTAATTTTTTGAGCAATCTCCATACCGCCTTCCATAGTGGTTCTACCAATTTACATTCCTACCAGCAGTGTATGAGGATTGCTTTTTCTCCACAGCCTCTCCAGCACTTGTTATATAATTTTTATGTGATGATAATAATAACATTGTGGTGTTTCTTTACTTTAATTTAAATTGTATTATATGTTTAGTGTGAGATTTTAAACAATTCTTGTAATTAAAGATTTTGTCTCATGATATATAATAACATTGCATAGCCATGACAGCCAACATATGCCAGATTTAAAAGATAAGTTTGTTAGATGTTCATAAACATTTGATTATAGTTACATCCACATTCATTTCTGATCATATCTGTTGTTTTTTTTTCAATAAATAGGCCTCTGAGTATATGACAGAGTAAGGTCTTTCTTACATATCTGTGATTAATAATTACCTTGGCTTTATAATCTATGATATGAAATATCTCACACTTTAATTTATCTATGCATATGAAAATGGCCTAGTTTGATATTCACAATTTAATTGAAATAAAAATATGTTAATTTAATGTACCTAGGAATAAATGTTTCTATAGCTGATACTGTAGTACACTGAAATAATAAACAAATTGAATCTTATGCTATTTAAATCAAAACAAGTTCTCTCTTATTTAAAATGTGGAGAAATAAATTGAATAGACAATTAGTAATTATCCTTAAATAATTATAAACCAATTTATTTTAGGGATTTAATTTTCTGAAGGATATTTGATTTTTTAATTATTAAACCAATTTTTAATTTATACTTTTATAATAAATATAAAATTATAGGAGAAAAATACTATCCACAGAATCACAGCATGTAGTTATTTAAACAGTTTCACTAATAGAGGATTACTGTAAGTATGATAGAAATTATTTATTATAGCAATAAATTAATTTAGTCACAAATTTTTGATAGAGTTCATTATTATTATGATTTTGAACCTGAAGAACCTGGGGTTTCTCCGTTGCTAATCCTTTGTCAACATTTTTATTATTGTATTCTGAACCACCTTTATTTTTTCTTAACCTCTTCCTGAAAATGAAATGCCTAAAACAAACCTCTGTGTTCTAAAGCAGGTGGCCCCAACCTGTACTGGTCCAAGGCCTGTTAGCAATTGGGTTACACAGCAGGAAGTGAGCTGTGGGTGAGTGAATGAAGCTCCATCTGTATTTATAGCTGCTCCCCATCACTTGCATTAACACCTGAGCTCCACCTCCTGTTAGATCAGTGGTGGCATTAGATTCTTATTGAAATGTGAATCCTACTGTGAACTGCACATGCAAGGAATCTAAGTTACGGGCTCCTTATGAGAATCTAATGCCTGACAGTCTGATATGGAGCTGAGGAGGTGATGCTAGCACTGGGGAATGGTTGCAAATATAGATTAACATTAGCATAGAGGTTTTACTGCACAGAGACCAAAAGAAATCAGTTGCTGATAGACCCATACAAAAACCCTATAAATCAGTGGTGACAATTAAGCTATATCTAATGCTTAAACCATCTGAAACTACCCCCACCCCCACTATGAATAGAAAAATTGTTTTCCATGGACCATGGACATAGGGGTGGGGGGAGATAGTTTCAAGATGATTCAAGCATGGTGCCAAAAAGGTTGGAGACTGCTGTTCTAAAGGACTAAAGACAATAAACAGTAAGCCTTTCATAAGAATATAAGGAATTTAGATAAAGTAGTTCCAAAATAGCTAGCTAGGCTTTGTCATATCTTTACTTCAATGATGGGGCCTCTGAATTTTGGTTGCTTCTTGAATAAATATTAATTACCACTGAAGCATTTAGGGTCATCTTGTTCTCAAGTCTCCTATGTGGCCTAGGATATTTTCTCCCAGTGAGTTTTCCAAGTTGAATAAATCAAAATAAAGTTTCGACCACGTATCAAACCTCCTTGGGGCTCATTATTGCTTTTCTAGTCTTGGGAATGTGTGCAATATTTCCCAACTTAACACTGTCTGTGAATTTAATTAGCATGCTGTTTACTTGCTCTTTCCCATCATTAATGAGACTATTTAAAAGAACTGGACCAACCACTAACCCTTGTAGCAGTTCTCTGATACCTCTCCCTCCTAGAAAAAGTCATTTATTATGAGCCTTTTAATGTGATACTTCAACTAACTTTTACTCAATGTAAAATGTTCATATCCAAGCTAATTGAAACTAATTCTTTGAGTAAAATTTTATAAGATATGCTATCCTTTTGCATTGCTGAAATCAAGATATAACACATCTATTGCTGCTTTCATCTATCAATCTCATAACTTGAGCCACAAGAAAAAAAAAAGCAATTAAATGTGCCTGGCTTGATTTTTTTTATTTGTAAAATTATACTGCTTCCTTTTCATAATTCATTTATCCTCTAGATGTCTTCCAATATTTGTCTTAGGATTTGTCTCCTTATTTTACTAACACTTGAGATGACTCTGTTCTTCTTTTCAGAAAACAACATTGTTTGCTCATAGCTTTTCTCTTGTAAATTCTTGAGTTACCTATGAAAATAAACAAAGATGTGTTTATCATTGGAAAGCAAGCTCACTGAACAGATTATATCTCCCTATTCTGTCTTGAAAATGTGCAACAACAAAAAAAAAATTTATTTTATTTCTCAACATTCTGGGTTGTATGAAGGGAAAAAAAAATGGTTGATTTCTAAAATGACCCTGTCTTTCTTGAGTTTCTGAAGATCTTCATTGCATGCTAATTGCTTCAACGTCCTACCTATGTTTTTTTCTTTTGTTAAAGGATGATTTGAGAAAGCAGGTCAATATCCTAGTCATTTTAGAGTCTTTGTGGATTTCATTATCTTCGCATTAATTAGTGTATATATATATATATTTATAATCAATAGAATCCAAAATATATATATAATATATATTTTTTATATATAATATATATATATTAATCTATATATCTATATATATAATACATATATATATATAATATATTAAAATATATATATATATGCAATATATATATAATTAGATTCTTATTGAAATGTGAATCCTACTGTGAACTGCACATGCAAGGAATCTAAGTTACGGGCTCCTTATGAGAATCTAATGCCTGACAGTCTGATGTTGTGCTGAGGAGGTGATGCTAGCACTGGGGAATGGTTGCAAATACAGATTAACATTAGCATAGAGGTTTTACTGCACAGAGACCAAAAGAAATCAGTTGCTGATAGACCCATACAAAAACCCTATAAATCAGTGGTGACAATTAAGCTATATCTGATGCTTAAACCATTTATTTTTTTAAAAAAACCCTCTGGATATTATTAACATATTATGTTATTTTCAAATACTTTTTCTGAGGTTTTTTTTTCACTAAAAAGCTTTCTCATTATTTGTATTTTTAAAATTTGGATTCTGTTGATCTGTATCTGCTATATATATTTATTTTTTTCTACACTCTTTCCCTGAAATTACATTATTTATATTCATCACTGGTATACTTAATTTACATCATTTAGAAATATTAGATCTCTTCTTGAATTTATTATTTTTATTTTCTTTTAGAAATAATCAACACATTCAAAGTCTCTGACATTTTTCAGTGAGCTAAGTACAACCCCTACTTTATACCTTACCCATTCTTAAACAGGTTAAGATTGGCAGATTTTAAATCCAGACATAGGGGAAAGTGGGAAACGATGAACAGTTAAGAAGTTACTAAAAGATTCCTGAATAGTGAATACAGGCTAAATCTTGTAAAGTAGAACAGGAATAAAGAGCAGGGAGTAGATATCCAAAGGTTTAGTAGTCCTTGGCAACTGAGAATATTCAGGAAATTGGATGGGTTTCCTTCTCTTTGCTGATATTTCTCCTACCATAGTAACTTAAGGCAGTACTTTCTAAAATTATTGTAGACATTAATTACCTGAAAATCAAGAGTCTGACTCATTGAGTTCAGCACTGAGCCTACTCTGCATTATTAACAAGTGATGCCAATGTTGATGATCCTGGTTCTCAGGTCACACATTAAGTAGCAAGTGAATAAACAATTGAGTGTTTGAGGAAGAACACCCATCCTGCAATCACTCTAAGAAAGAACACTTCCTAAAATACTGACAATAAAAGCATACCTGTTTTGTTTGTGTCCCTAGAGAATCTAACATAATGTCATATAGATATGAGTGATGATACTTTAAAGTATAATGCTTAATGAAGACCATATTTGTACCCAAAGTACAACATTTCTACCAGAAAAAACAAAATTCCTCTCTGTATAGAGGTTTCATACACTAAAAAACAATTTTCAAATTATTCTAAGGATGCTGCCACCTAAATAAAGAATCCACCATGTTAGATGTCCAATTATATAATTCAATGCAGAAATATAAATTTCTCACAAAATAATTACAGAAGCCTACTTAGAGATGTATCTTTGGGTGTGAGAAGAGAGAATTTTGGTATCGATGATATTTTTTTAATCAATTATTGAGATGTGATCAACATATAAAAAGCTGAACATATTTAATATTTATAACTCTATGAGTTTAGGGATATACAACAATTCACATTTGTGAAATCATCACCACCATGACAGCCATAAAATATCATTACCTTCTTTAATTTCCTCCTGCCATTTTATTAGTATTGTTTCTATTTTGTGTATAAGAACACTTAAAATATGATCTACCCTCTTAGCAAATTTTAATCATACAATATAGTGTTGTTAACTGTAGGCAACCCCAACCCCTGACAACCACCATTCTACTCCATTTATTTGTCACTTTTAGATTCCTTATATAAGTGAGATCATACAGTATTCTTCTTTCTCTCTTACTTCACTTGCCCTAAATGTTTATGAATGTTGTTACAAATGACAGGGTTTTGTTTATGGCTGGATAGTATAAATATAAATACATATAAATAACATTTTCCTTACCCATTCATCTATTGATGGACACTTTTGTAGTTCTGTTATTGTATAATTCTGTTTTCATAATTCTTTGATTAGTGTTGATAAGCATTTATTAATCTTCCCAGAAAACAAATTTTGACTTTATTTTACCTATTGCTTATTAGCTTTTCATTTTATTGGTTTCTACTACTCTTTTTATGGCAGAATGACATCATCAAGATTGTTTCCAACTTTGCTTCCCCTCACAAGAAGACCAACTAGCAACTACCCACAGAGAAGACATCATAATGAAAATCCAAGAACATGGAGGTGAGGCAAAACATGCCTTTGAACCACAGATACCAAGAAGGACCCAATTGGAAGGTAAAAGGAGAAGCTACACATTATTCCAGACCAGTACATACTGCACTGAGAGGGCACCCTCAAACCTATAATTTCTGTAATAAGGAAAAAGAGAACCAAAAGTATGCATCCAGTTTCCCCAATATTTTGGGACACTTTACAGGAGGCTACATTGGGTCACACCTGACAGAGATCACAAGGGCAATCTGGGGGCTTACATATTAGTGATCAAATTAAAATGGAGGCCACTGGCTTACAACAACCAGTATCATATCGTGATTACATTTCTCCATGCAGTGGTGTCAGAGTCGAGATTTAGCCAGCAATTTTGTCCATTTGCAGAAACAAGATTCTGGAACCTTGTGGCAAAAAATAAGTAAGTATAAACAGGTGGACTACATCAAATTGAAAAGCATCTACTCAACAAAAGAAATGATCAACAAAATATGGGGATGCCAAGAGGGCTCAGTGGGTTGAGCACTCATCTTCCAGCCCTGGAGTCCAAGGATTGAGTCCCAGCCCCAGCCCTACAGACCCATATGCTGAGCTGGGGTGTGCCCCAGTTCAGTTCTCACAAGAATGAGCTTCCCACGTGGAAGACCCATGGTTTCACTCCCACCCTGGGTGTGCTTCCCAAGTAGGAGGCTCCCAGCTCATGGGGGCGTGCCTCCCATTCGGGAGTACCCCAGCCCAGTTCCTGCCCTTTATAGTCTGCACACACCTGTGGAATTAAACTATATAAAAAACTAATGCACAACTATAGAGACTGATCTGTGCTCTCCCCCTTCTCTCTCTCTCTGTCAAAAAAAAAGAAAAAGAAAAAAACATAATACAACCTGCACAATGGGAGAAAATATTTAAAAACTGTCTGTTAAAGAGTTAAATACATACTTATATAACTTGTGCAACCCAACAGCAATAAAACAATCTAATTAAAAATGAGCAAAGAACCCGAATAGACATTTTTTCAAAAATATTCAAATGGCCCACCAGTACATGCAAAAGTACTCAGTATCACTAGTCATCAAGAAAATGGAAATTAGGGAAGAAAAGATGGCGGCATGAGAGAAGAATGCCGATAACTGCCTGGGAAGGGACTTGTGAACAGAGGGGAATCCACAGGGGAAACCCTGAGAAGCAACCTCAACTAAGAGAACCACACAACAAAGAACAACACCCAAAGGTTAGAGAAAAAAGGGGAGAGCGGGAGAGGAAAAGGGAAGCAGCGGTTCGGGGACAGAGACTCGGAGCGCGGCCCGGGGCTGGCAAAAACACAGGGCGATTGGGGGACTACGGTCACAGTGGAGCTGGATCGAGGGCGGGCTGGAAGCCGAGACCTAGGGAGCGTGGAAGCCCCACAAGACTGTGGACATTTTAACATCCAAACTCAAGGGATAGCACACAGTGCCCTAATCAGATCATGGAGCCTAAAGTGGAACAGGGACTGTGGAGCAGGGCGGCTGCACTTCCCAGCGGGCGGGGTGAGAGCAGGGCACCAGCCCACCGCAGCTCAGCACCCCTGATTTACGGAGGAGACTGACTGTGAGGGAGCGCCTTCTGAGGACAGGGCTCTTGGAGTGAGGGCTGGGGCTTGAGTGGGCACAGCTGCATTGGACGTGCTTAGAGTGAATTTGGCAGTCTCAACAGAGCCGGGAGCATAGAGCGGCTGCCGCCCGAGCTACAGCCTGTGTGCACAGGGCTTCTGGCGCCTCGCCCACCAGGCCGCTGTGGCACCACTGTGTGCGCACACACGGGCTTTCGGCACCCCGCCCACCGGGCCACCGCAGCAAGGCTGCCTGCTCGCCATGGCACAACCAGGCTTTTAGTGCCCCACTCACCAGGACGCCACAGCGCTGCTGCCTGCGCGTGAGACCGGCTTTCAGCGCCCTGCCCACCGGGGTGCTGCGGCACTGCTGCCTGCTCACAACTGCACAACTGCGCTTTCAGCGCCCTGCCCACCAGGCCGCTGGGGCGCTGTTGCACGCGCGCGCAACTGGGCTGCCAACCAGGATGCTGCAGTGTCATTGCCTGCATGCGAGACTGCGCAGCTGACCAGGGCCTCTGCCAAGCCCCAGCCCATCCAAGCAAAGCCCTGAGGGTGTGGCTCACAGACACAATTGAAGGAGGGGCAGCCAGGCTGAGGAGAGAAAGACCGGAGTTCCTGCGCCCCGCCTGCACTGAACCTCCAGCCCACTGGCTGAAATAGGAATCTGCTAATGTGTCTCAGGCCCGCCCTAGCTCCTACTCACAAGCCCCCACCCCTGGCCACACCTTTACTACCCTGCTATCTAACAGCTAAGACAGCAACCTGAAGTGCCCCAGGACACAGAAGCTGTCTACTGCCCCCAACCCTCTCCCAAAATCTCCTTCTCCCACAATTGAGCCCAAAAGAAAAAATAAAGAGAAGCCCATCTGATAGGCAAACCCCCAGAGGGAAAACAGACTCATGTGTAAAGCAAAAACAACCATATCAAACACAATGCACACTTCAGAATCCAAAGCCCCTCCAGAAGATCAGGGGCATTCTTTAGTAAAGGACCTTGTACACTTAGACTCAAATCTAAATGAAACAGAATTCACGGCTACAATAATCAAGACACGCACAGAGCTCACTCAACGCTGGCAAAGTACCCAGACACAGTTAAATGACCTCTAAAAAAAAGTTTTCTGAGCAAAATGAGTACTTTACCAATAAATTTGAGAAGCTAGAGCCGAACCAAAAGGAACACCTTGAAATGAAAGGCATCATGGGAGAGTTGAAAAAAGAACTGACCAGCACAGGAAACAGGGCTGACCAGCTAGAGGAAAGGATGAGTGAAATTGAAGATACAAACATGGAACTGTCACAGAGAGAAGAAGAAAGGGAAAGGAGAATCAAGAGAAATGAAACAGACCTACAAGAATTCTCTGACTCCATCAGAAAGAACAATATTAGAATAATAGGGGTAGCAGAAGGAAGCGAGATGAAATCTTCTCAGAGTCTACTAAAACAAATAGTGGATGAAAATTTCCCTAACCTGTGGAAGGAATTATAGCCCCAAATCCAAGAGGAAATCAGAAGCCCTAACTACCCAGACCCAAGCAGATCTTCTCCCAGGCACATTGTTCTGAAGATGACAAAAACCAATGACAAAGAAAAAATCCTCAACACTGCCAGGGAAAAATAAAATATAACTTTCAAAGGAAAAACTATCAGGCTGTCACCAGACTTCTCATCAGAAACTCTGCAAGCCAGGAGGGAGTGGAGCCCAATCTTCAAAATATTAAAAGAGAGAAATTTCCAGCCAAGAATTAACTATCCAGCAAAATTAACCTTTAGATATGAAGGAGGAATTAAGGCCTTTACAGATATACAGCAGCTGAGGGAATTCTCCAGCTCAAAACCGGCACTCCAAGAAATACTAAAGGAGGCTATCCGACCTGAATCCAGAAATCAAAATAAATGGAGAAAAGTTGGGACAACAAAAAAATAAAAAGGAAAGAAGAAATGGATACAGGATATCCTCATATATCAATCATCACCCTGAATGTAAATGGACTGAATTCACCAATAAAG
>PVKE010033002.1:0-18162 GCA_004027555.1 Craseonycteris thonglongyai
AATGCTGCTATCAAAAGTTGGGTCTGGAAATTTATTTTCTTCATGAGCCTATATCTCAAAAACTTAATAAGTGATTTAAAAATAAAAAATAGTTTTGAACATATATTTTACTTATCTACCCATACCTCGCTGGAATGCACCTTATACTGAAACACAGTGTATAAACATAGTATGCATTTCACACCCCTTCTTCCCCCTTAGACTACGCCTATGACAACAAGTCGATCATGACACACTTTTAAGATAAAAAGTAGATCTTAGATACAGAAAAGTTGGCCACCCCTGGTGATAACCATCCTGACGTGTGTGAGGTGATATATCATTGTGGTTTTATTTACAGTTCTTTGATAATTAGTGATGTTGAGCATATTTTCATATGTCTTTTGGCCATTTGTATGCCCTTTTTGGAGAAAGTCAATTCAAGACATATGCCCATTTTTTAATTGGATTGTTTGGTTGTCTTTAGTTTTTGCCTTTTGGTGTTCAGGTACATGAGTTGCATATGTATTTTGGGTATTAACTCTATCAGATGAATCATTGGCGAATATCCTCTCCCATTCAGAAGGATGTCCTTTCATTTTGCTGATTGTTTCCTTTGTTGTGCAAAATATTTTTTAGTTTGATGTAGTCCTATTTATTTTTCTTTTATTTCCTTTGCTTGAGGAGATATATCCAAAAAAATATTACTAAGAGGAATGCCAGAGATTTTACTGCTTGTGTTTTTTTCTAGGAGTTTTACGATTTGGGGTCTTACAGGGTTGTACATTTAAGTCTTTAATCCAGTTTGAGTTTATCCTTGTATATGGCGTAAGAAGATGGGGCAGTTTCAATTTTTTGTTTGTTTTTACATGTATCTGTCCATTTTTCTGAACACCATTTAATTTTTTTAAAGATTTATTTTTATTGTTTTTGACAGAGAGAGAGACAGAGTAAGGTAGAGAGAAGGGGCTGGGGTGTGGGGGCGGGGGACCCAAAGGAGTCTCCATTGTTGTATGTCATCAGCTTTCTACATAATTTTCATTCCATAGGTGGTGGCAGGGCTCTGCAGGGCAGGAACTGGGAGGCATGCCCTAATGAGAGCTAAATTGGGGGCACACTCCAGTGTAGCATATGGGTCTGCCTGGGCAGGGGCCAGAACTTGATCCTCAGACCCCAGAACTGCAAGATGAGTGCTCAACCATCTGAGCCATCCCAACACCATTTATTGATGAGACTTTTATTTTTAACTCTTTGATGACATATACTTTTGTATAGAAAATAAGTGTGTTTACTATTTGTTCTAGAGGGTGACATTGTCCCTATCTTCCAAGCTTCTTTTTTTTTTTTTTTTTTGGTCAAATTTATTAGGGTTACATTGGTTAGTAAAAATTGCATAGGTTCCAGGTGTACAGCTCTGCAGTACTTTGCCTATGTGTTACCATATGTGTTCACAACCTTGAGTCAGCTTTCTTTCCTTTACCATATATTTAGCTCCCTCCCACCCCATCCCACCACTCTTACATTTACCCTCAGGTAACCACTAAACTATTGATTATGTCCATGAAATTTTGTTTCTTGGTTGCTTTCAGTTTTATATTCCACATATGAGTGAAGTCATGTGGTTCTTAGCTTTTTCTCTCTGGCTTATTTTGCTTAGCATGATGATCTCAAGTTCCATCCTTGTTGTTGCAAATGACAGAATTTCACCTTTTCTTATAGCTGAGTAATGTTCCATTGTATTCTTGTACCACAGCTTTTTTATCCAATCAACTATCAAGCACAACTTTGGTTGTTTCCATGACTTGGCCAATGTAAGCAGGGCTGCAATAAATATTGGAGTACATATGTTTTTATGGACTAAGATTTTCAAGTTTTGGGGTAGATACCCAGAAGGGAGATTGCTGGGTCATATGGTAGCTCCACTCCCAGTTTTCTGAGGAATCTCCATACAGTCCTCCAAAGTGGTTTACCACTTTGCATTCCCACCAGCAATGTGTAAGTATTCTTTTTTCTCCACGGCCTCTCCAGAACTTGTTGTTTCTTCTTCTGTTGATTATAGCCATTCTAGCAGGTGTGAGGTGGTATCTCATTGTGGTTTTGATTTGCATTTCCTTAATAGCTTAGTGAAGTTGAGCATATTTTCATATGTCTGTTGACCATTTGTATCTCTTCATGGGTGAAGTGTCTGTTTAGGTCTTCTGTCCATTTTTAAATTGGATTACTTGTTTTTTGTGGTTGTTGAATTGTACAAGTTCTTTATATATTTTAGATATTAGCCCCTTTTCAACACAATTCCCATCAAAATCCCTCAAACATTATTTCAAGAAATAGATTTAAAAAATCGTTAAATTCGTATAAAACCACAAAAGACTCTGAATAGCCAAAGCTATCCTATGAAGAGACTATTTTTAACCCACTATATATTCTTGCCTCCTGTTGTAGATTAAATGACCATAAAAGCATCAGTTTATTTCTGGGCTCTTTATTCTGTTGCATTTATTTATGTGTCTGTTTTTATGCCAGTACCATACTGCTTTGACTACTATTGCCTTGTAGTATAATTTGATATCAGGTAGCATGATACCACCAACTTTGTTCTTCTTCCTCAAGATTGCTGTGGCTATTCGGGGTCTTTTGTGGTCCATATACATTTTAAGATTATTTGCTCTAGTTCTATGAAAAAAATGGCATTGGTATTTTGATAGAGATTACATTAAATATATAATTGCTTTGGGTAGTATGAACATTTTAATTGTGTTAATTTTTATCCACAAGTATGGTATATGCTTCCATTTATTTGTACCTTCTCCAATTTCTTTCTTCAATGTCTTATAGTTTTCCGAGTTCAGGCTCTTTAACTCCTTGGTTAAATTAATTCATACACTGGGAAGCTCAGTGGGTTAAGCGCTCACTTTGCAGCCTGGAGACTAAGGAACAAGTCTGGGCCCTGTCCCGTGCTAATCCATGTGCTGAACTGGGGAGTGCCTCCAGTTCATTTCTCACCAGGGTGAGAACCTGGCCCAGTTCCTGCCTGTGTAGGCCCAAGAGAGCCCACTTGTGGAATAAAACTATGTGGAAAAACCGATGATGTGCAACTATGGAGACTATTCTGGGCTCTCCCCCTTCTCTCTGTCTCTGATTCTGTATCTGTCTGTCTGTCTCTCTCTCTCTCTCTCTCTCTCTGTCAAAAACGATAAAAAATAAATCTTTAAATTAATTCATACATATTTTTTATGTAATTATAAATGGGATTTTCTTAATTTCTTTCTGATAGTTTGTCATTGGTGTATAAAAATGCAGCTGATTTCTGAAAATTAATTTTTGTATCCTCCTATGTTACTGAATTCAGTTATCAGTTCTACTAACATTGGGTGAAATCTTTGGGATTCTCTCTATATAGCATCATCTCTTCCGCAAATAATGACAGTTTTACTTTCTCCTTTCCAAATCTGGGTGGCTTTTATTTCTTTTTCTTTTCTGATTGCTATGGGTAGGACTTCTAATTCTAAATTGAATAAAACTGGTGAAAGTAGGTATCCTTGTCTTGCTCCTAATCTTAAGGAGAATGCTTTTAGCTTTTCCCAACTGAGTATGAGGTTAGTTGAGGGTTTGTCATATATGGTCTTTATTATTGGGTTAGCCAAAAAGTCACTGTGTTTTATGTTAGTAGGTGGGTATGCATGTCTTAAAATGTAACTAACCTCATTCTAACACACGAATTTATTATGTTACTTGACAGCTGACAGCTCAAGCTTTTTTTGAGAGAAAGTATACGATTTTATTAACATTTGTTTGCACCAATTTCTCAAAAGTAACATTTTTATCATATTTTGCTTTATTATTTCCAAAAAGGAAAAAAAAAAAAAAAGCTCTGAAAGCTCATAAAAAGTTAAGTGATATGTATGGTGAAGATTTTATAAAACTATGGCAGTGTCGGAATTAGTTTTCTAAATTCTGTTCTGGAGATTTTGATGTCAATGATGCACTATGCTCAGGAAGGCCAATCAAAGTTGATGAGAAAATAAAGGCATTGACTGAATCCAATTGGTGCTTAATGACATGAGAAATTGCTGAGAATCTTAACATATTGAAATCAACCATTGAAAACCATTTAAAACAATGGAAATACATTAGTAAGCTTGATATTTGGGTACCACATGAACTCAAAGAAATTCATTGCCCTAAGCGCATTAACATCTGTGATTCACTCTTGAATCATGAAGAAATCAATCCATTTTTGAAGCCTGTGATAACAGGTGATGAAAATGAATTAGTTATAAAAATGTAAAAGAAAGTCGTGTAGCACACATGATAAACCTGATTAAAGCCCTTCTAAAACAGATATTAAAAAACAAAAAAAAGGTTATGCTGTCAATTTTGTGGGATTTCAAAGATATTGTGTATTTTGAGCTGCTTCCCAGGACCCAAACCATTAATTCAGATGTGTGCTGTTGTAATTGGATAAATTAAATGATGCCATCAAACAGAAGCATCCAGAAGTGGTGAATCGCAAAGTGTTGTCTTCCTCCATGATAACACTAGAGCACATACAAGTTTTGTCACACATCAAAAGTTGTCAGAGCTTGGATAGGATTTGTTACCATACCCACCATATTCGATAAGCATTGCGCCATAAGACTACCATTTATTTCATTTTTTGCAAAACACCTTGAATGGTAAAACATTTACCTCTGATAAAGCTATCAAATTGTTCTTGGAACAGTTTTTTTGCTGAAAAAGATAGAAAATTTTTGAGTGTGGAATCATGAAGTTGCCTGAAAGATGGAAAAGATAATTGAACCAAGTGGACAATACATTATTGAATGAAGTTTTTGTTTTCTATAAAAAAAAAAATCACCTTTCATTTATTCACAAAAAAATACACTGACATTCTGGCCAACCCAATATGTTCTGTTACGTTCCCTCTGTTTCCACTTAGCTGAGTTGTTTTGTTTTTGTTTTTTTTTAAGATTTATTTTTACTGTTTTTGACAGACAGAGACAGAGACAGAAAGAATGGGGAGGGCCAACAGCAGTCTCCATAGTAGTACATAATCAGTTTTCAATATAGTTTCACTCCACACAGGTCAGTGGGTGCTGTGCAGGGCAGGAACTGGGCTGGGAGCCTCCCGCATGGGAGGCACACCCCTGCAAGCTGGGGATCTCCTACATGGGAAGCACGCTCGGGGTGGGAGTGAACCTGGGGCCTACTACAGGGGAAGCTTGCCCCAGTGAAAACAGAACTGGGGCATACCCCCATTCAGTGTATGGGTCCACACAGACTGGGGCCAGAAAATGATCCTTGGTCTCTGGGCCTGCAAATGAGTGCTCAACCCACTGAGCCATCCCAGCACCCCCAGCTGAATTTTTACCATAAATGGGTGCTGGATTTTATCAAATGCCTTTTCTGCATCTATTGATATGGCCATATAATTTTATTTTTCATTTTATTTATATGGTGTCTCACATTAATTAATATGCAAATATTGAACCAATTTTGCACCCCAGGAATAAAACCCTCTTAATCATAGTGTATGATCTTTTTAATGTATTGCTGAGTTGTGTTTGCTAATATTTTTGCATCTGTGTTCATCAGTGATATTGGCCTATGGTTTCCTTTTTTTGTAAAATCTGTCTGGTTTTGGAATCAGGGTAATGGTGGCCTCATAGAATAAGCTAGGGAGTCCTCCATCCTTTTGAATTTTTTGGAAATAGTTTGAGAAGAATAGGTGTCAATTCTTCTTTGAGTGTTAAAATTCACCCCGAGCACTCTGGTCCAGGACTATTGTTTGTTGGGAGCTTGTTGATTACTGATTTGACTACATTAATAGTAATCGATCTGTTCAGATTCTGTTTCTTCTTGATTCAGTCTCAGGAGAGTGTATGTTTTGAGGAATTTATCCATTTCTTCCAGATTGTCTAATTTGTTAGAATATCATTGCTCATAGTATTTTCTCACAATTCTTTGTATTTCTCTGGTGTCAGTTGTCAATTCTCTTTCATCTCTGACTTATTTATGTGAGTCCTCTCTCTTTTTTTCTTGTGAGTCTGTTTAAAGGTTTATCACTTCTGTTTATCTTTTCAAAGAACCACAGCTTGGTTTCATTGTTCTTTTTTAAAGCCTCTATTTTATTTATTTCCACTCTAATCTTTATTATAATTTCCTTCGTTCTATTAGTACTCACTTTGGGCTTTGTTTGCTGTTATTTTTCTAGTTCCTTTAGGTGTAAGGTTAGATTGTTTGAGATTCTTCTTGTTTCTTGAAATAAGCCTGTTTGCAATTAATGAATTTCTTTCTTCAGATTGCTTTTGCTATATTTCAGACCCTGGGTCATTGTGTTTTTGTTTATATTTGTCTGAAGGTATGTTTTGATTTGTTCCTTGATCTCATTGTTAACCCATTCATTGTTAAGTAGCATGTTATTTAGTCTCCATGTGTTTGTGTGCTTTTCAGTTTTCTTCTTGTAATTGATAACTAGTTTCATATCTAGTGATCAGAGAAGATACTTGATATGATTTCAATCTTCTTAAATGTATAGAAACTTGTTTTGTAGGCTAACATGTGGTCTATCTCGGAAAATGTTTCATGTACATTTAAAAAGAGTGTATATTCTGCTGCCTTGGGGTGAAATGCTCTAAAAATATCAATTAAATCCATCTGGTCTAGTGTGTCATTTAAGGCTACTGTTTCCTTCTTGATTTTCTGTCTAGAAGATTTATCTATTGGTGTTAATGTGGTATTAGTGTCCTATACTATAAATGTGTTACTGTCGATCTCTCCTTTTATGTCACTTAATATTTACTTTATATATTTAGGGACTCCTATGTTGGGTGCTAAATGTTTATAAGAGTTATATTTTCTTATTGAATAAATCCCTTTTTTCTTTATGTAATGCTCCTCTTTATCTCTTACAACCCTTTGTTTTAAAGTTTATTTTGTTTGATATAAATATTGCTATCCTTCCCCCCCCCCCATTTCTATTAGCATTAAATATCTTTTTCCATCCCTTTACTTTCAGTTTATGTGTGTCTTTTATTCTGAGGTGGGTCTTTTGTACACAGCATATGAATGGGTCATCTTCTTAATCATTCAGCCACCCTATGTCTTTTGATTGAAGCATTTAATCCATTTGCATTTAAAGTAATTATTGATAGACACATAGTTATTGTCATTTTATTATTTATATTTAGGTTCTCTCTCCACCTCATCACTCCCATTATTCTTCTTAAATCTGTCCTTTTAAAATTCCTTGTAATATTGTTTCGGTGGTGATAAACTCCTTTCATGTTTTTCTTCTCTGGGAAGCTCATTATTTGTCCTTCAACTTTAAATGATAGCCTTCCTGGGTAGAGTAATCTTGCCTGTAGGCCCTTGCTTTTCATCACTTTGAATATTTCTTGCCAATCCCTTTCGGCCTGCAAAATTTCTGTTGAGAAATCAGCTGACAGTCTTATGGTAGCTCCCTTGTAGGTAACTAACTGCATTTCTCTTGCTGCTTTTAAGTTTCTCTCTTTGTCTTTAACCTTTAGCATTTTAACTATGATGTGTCTTGGTGTGAGCCTATTTGGACTCACCTTGTTTGAGACTCTCTTCATTTCTTGACTTCTATGTTTATTTTCTTCACCTGGTTAGGAATGTTTTTAGTCATTATTTCTTCAAATAGGCTCTCAATTCCTTGCTGTCCCTCTTCTCCTTCTGGTGCCCCTCTGAGGTGAATGTTGTTATGCTTGATGTTGTCCCACAGGTCCATTAAACAAGTATCTTTTTAGTGTTCTAATTCGATGTTTTCTGGTACCTTATCTTCCAAATTGCTGATTCAATTTTCTGCTTCATCTAGTCTGCCGGTGATTCCTTCTAGTGCATTCTTCATTTCAGTTATTGTGTTCTTCAGTACTGATGAGTTCTTTTTCAGGAGTTCTATGTCCCTTGTTATGCTTCTCTTTGTTGAAGTTCTCACTATGTTCTTTGCACATCCTTATAACCATATTTTGAACTCTGTATCTGGTATGTTGCCTCCATTTTGTTTAGTTCTCTTTTTCTGAAGTTTTCTCTTGTTCGTTCATTTCTGATTTCTTTGTTTTCTCATTTTGGCTGCCTCTCTGTTTGTTTCTATGTGTGAGGTAGATCTGCTAGGCCCTCCAGTGTTTCTGGATGTTCTTATGTACAAGGTGCCCAGTGGAGCCCAGGGGCACAGTCTCCCTGGTCCCCTGCATCAGGTGTTCCAGGAGTATCCCTTGTGTACTCTGTGTGTATCTTCCTCTTATAGTGGAGCCTTAATTACTACTGGCATGTCTGTGGGTGTAACTGGCCCTCTGGCTGACTGGCTGTGATATTTGGCCACATTCAAGTTTACAAACTGCTGTGTGTGGCGGGGGAGGGAGGGGAGGGCGTGGCTAATTGAGTGGTGCTGCAATATTGGTTTGAAGCTAACCTCTGGATATGCTGTTTCTAGGCCTCTTGGGAAGGGCTTCAGTACAGGTCCAGTTCAGCCACTGCCTGTGATTGGGGACCATGTGGAAAGAATTACAATACAATCTGCAGTAGGTTGCTCCCAGTGCTGGACCTGGAGACATGTTGGGGAGGCTATGCTGTGAACTAAGGATGTCTGCCACCAGGACCAGGCCTGGCATAGCCCCACAAAAAGTCTAGGGAACCCGAAGGTCAGCTACTGCCTGTCACTACCATAAAGCTTAGCAGCTGATAAAGCTTGTGGGATAGTGAGTTGAGTGAGGTGGTGTTCCAGGGGTGGGGAAAATGGTGTTAACCAGGTTAGTGCAGATTCTGGTTTGGTGCTCATGCTGAGTGTGGAGCTACTCAGAAGAAGTGTCAGAAGCACACTGAGGCCAGCCACTACCCACCTGGGTCGGTGAACCCCTGAGAGTTGTCCAATAAAGACTGCAACATGGGCAGGGCTGGTCGCTGGCTGTGAAAGTGCCTCCAGTGTCAGGGGAATTGGATAGGGCTGGGTCCCAGGGAGTCATCAGGATGGAGTGAGTGAGGTTTACCAGGCCAATGGGTATTCAGATTTTGCCATATGGAAGCGGGCTCAACCCCGGGGAATGGCGCCCACCTGCCAGCTGCACAGGCAGAGGATTCTGCACAGGGAAAGTGATCCCTATCCCTCTAGTTATGGCCCCAAAGCCAACAAGTAAGTATTTTTCTGTGTGACTTTGATGCCTTCTGAGTCACCATCCCTTTACTGGAGCCCAGGGTGAGTGTCTACAAGCAATCACTATGCATGGGCCCTTTAAAAGGACATCTGTGTTTCCTGCAGCCTTCATCCCACCTGGACAGTTGGAATGCCCAGAGCCAGATACATTTTTCCTCTTGCCAGCACCAATACTCTGGGCTGGAAAGCCTGGTGGGGGGCTGGGGTTCCTTGCTCCTCGGGGGTGGGGAGGACCTCAGCAGCTTAAATATCCTTCCCAATTCTCAAGCACCACGTCAGGTGTCGACTGGCAGTTTCATATGTCCACTCCTCCTACCATTCGCAACATGGCTTCTTCTTTATGTCCTTACTTACAGGACTCTGTTCATCTAGACTTTAGATCAGGGTGTCCAAACTTTTGGCTTCCCTGGGGCACATTGGAAGAAGAATTGTCTTGGACACCACATAAAATACATTAACACTAACAATAGCTGATGAACTCTTTAAAAAATTGCAAAAAGTCTCATGTTTTAAGAAAGTTTATGAATTTGTGTTGGGCTACATTCAAGGCTGTCCTGGGCCGCATGTGGCCTGGGGGCCGCAGGTTGGACAAACTTGCTTTAGATGGTTCTCCAGGTGGACTGTTCTATAATTTCGTTATAATTTTATTGTGGTCATGGGAGGGGGCAAGCACAGCATTTGTCTATACCATCATCTTGGATCGGCCCACCTCAGATTTGTTTTTAAAGTGAGAAAAAAAAAAATGCTTGTGGTTTTAAGCCACTGTAGTTAGATGTCTGTTTCTCACAATTCCTAATAGCTATACCAAATATAATAGCAAAGGCACAGTTTTATATTTGTATAAAACAACTATATTAGTTTCAATAAACCAAGACATTTTCACACTAGACTTTAAAAGCAGCACTTATCATTGTGTTAGTTTAATTTGAAAATAAGCAAATTGGGGATGCTGGGATAGCTCAATGGGTTAAAGTGCTCATCTTCAGCCCTGGGGTCCAGGAATTGAATCCTAGTCCTGGCCCAGGCAAACCTATATGCTGAACTAGGGTGTGTCCTCAGTTTGCTTCTTAATGCAGTGAACTTCCTATGTAGGAGGCCCACAGCACAGTTCCTGACCTGTGCAGCCCTGCGCCCATATGCAGAATGAAACTATGTAGAAAACTGATAATGTGCAGCTGTGGAGACTGCTCTGGACCCTTCCCCTTCTCTCTGTTTCCCCCTGTCTGTCTGTCTCTCTCTCTGTTAAAAACAATAAAAATAAGCAAGTAATCTAATATTTTTGGCAAAAATGTTTTAATAGTTTCATTATAAAGCTAGGACTTTCTTTAATTGGCCAACATAACAATTGTGAGCAGCAAGATAAATAGAAACCAGAAGAGAAAGTTCATTTGCATTCAGAAAAATGAGAAAAAGGAGCTAAGAGAAAACCCTTGGTTTGGTGCTAATAGTCTCAAATCTTCAGACAGCATCAATGCCAAGAACAATGTTTTAAAAGCTGTAAACAATTGGAGATTTTAAAATTTTTATCTAGGTCTTCTGCAAAATTGTAAATTCCTCAGGGCTGCTGCAATAACAGATGAAGACAGTGCTTCTATGAGCAAGCACTATGGGGACAGGTAAGATCATGGTTTCATTCCACGTAACTAAGAAGTTGAGCAAAATTGACTATAAGAGCTCTTAGGTTAATAAGCCCCTACTGGTAAAAAGGGGCTTTCAGTCCATCTACCCTAGGAATTTCAAGCAATCTAGATACTTTCAAATTAGGAATATATCCGGTACATATTTTTCTTCCTTAAGTGTATACAGCCACATCCATAAAAGCTTACTGTACCCCCAAAACTGTACATCACAGCCAAAACAATAAGGCTAACTGATGGGGGAAATGATTAATATTGACCAAAAGCAACCAAAACAACACAAGGTGAAATCAGTGAATCTGAAACACAACAATTCTGAGACGTTTCTTTCCTTTGTGGAATATGGACCAGGTTTGAGCTTGGATTCCACCTGGCTCCTCCACATTAGCTGTGTGCCTTTGGACAAAGTAATTAACCATGCTGGGCTTCAAAGTACTTATCAGTTCAATGGGTAAAGTAACACTCTCTTCAGAGGGATACTGATTAAATTCCTAGCACAGAACTCAGCACACAGAAGATGTTAAATAAATCTGTTATTTTGCACTTTCAATGACACTTTCATATCTTTTGGGACAGATGTTTATAAACAAACAAACAAACATACTATATATATATATATATATATATATATATATATTTTAGCCCACTTTCTTTTTTGGTGGTGGTGGGAGGGAGTCTCATGTATCAAGGATAGTATAAAGTCTTAAAACCATAGTATAACACTGCATTCATTATTTTCACAGGGCCAAGACATACCTATTATCATTTAGTACCTAATAAGCCTGCCAGGCACATTATCCTATTAAAAACAGAAGAAAACTCAAGGCTTTCATGCCAAGCAGAAGACATTCCTGGGGTAGATGGACTAAAAGCAATTGGGTTCCATGCCAGTACTATACTGATCTTCATGGGACAGGAAAGAAAACAACCAGAGAATATCTTGTTTCCTTCTTAGTGACCTTCACTGTGACAATGACTGCAGGGCACTGCCTGAAGCCCTTCAGTCTTATCAATGCCCATCAAATGAAAGTGATTGTAAAGCTCCATGTCTTAAATACCTGCCCCCTTCTACCAGATGTTATGGTCCTAGGAAGCGGGGTTATGCAGATACATTCCTGTATCCCTGTAAGGAGGCAGTGCTTGTATCAGGAAATTTGTAACCCAGGTTTGCTAAATGAATGAAATGATGATTGAATGTCGGAGTGCAGCACCTAAGCCTTTATTTAATGCTGTACAGAACATCATCCTATTCCTCAGAGCCACATCTGATCAATTCTTCCCTGTAAGACAAATATAAATCCTGTGAGGCTCCATAGAAAACATGTGATCCTACAAGTAAAGGGAAGCTCTATTTTAGGAGCCATTAAAATACAAAATATTAAATTTTCTCCTCATCATACAAATAGGTGTAAGTATAGAATTCTATAAACAAGTATAACCATTTCTCTCCTTCAGCTGAGAAAGGTTCTGTTCACTCTAAACCACAATATCATCCCTTTTGTTTGTTTGCTCATTGATAAAGAAGTGGGAAAGGAAAAAGAAGACTGAGTATTTCAGTACAGCTGGGCTGCCTCCCTCCAGAGGACTGAGACTGGGTGCCAGGATGGCCCAGCTGTGAGGGGCAGCTCATGCCCATGTCATGGCCCCACTACTACAGGAGGCTGCTATTTCCCGTTACTGGTGGAAACAGCCCCTGGCTATGTGGCTGGGGATGCATTTCCCCTCTGTCTAGCACCCTGGAGGGCTGCCCAGCTGTTCTCAGAATGGCACTGGCAGACCCTGACTCAGCTTGGTGCTGGAGATAGCTGTTCCCTTCTGCTGCTGGGGCCTTTCACCATACAAAGGCCTGTCAGAGAGACTCTCTAGGGTTATAGAAGACTCTTCAGCCATGGCTTTGGGCTCACCTCTGGGTATCCTTTGCCACCCTTCATTATAGACAACTGGTAGACCTAAAACACAATGCATTATTATTTTACAAAAGCCCCCTGAGACATAACTATCTAGGGATACTTTATGTTCTATGGGGAGTTATAGTCATAGAAAGGCTATTTCTTTGTTTTATGGGGAATAATAGTCATAGAAATGCTGTTTTACATTGCTGCTTTGAGTTCAAATCATAATAACATGACATTTAGTATCCTTTATTTTTCAGACAAGGGAATACAGAGTGAAACACTCTATTCCAAAATAGCTATGGAAACATAACTGGTATGCATGGAGCAACTTTTACTATTATACACCCACTGGCTGAGTCTCACTTTTAATGTGTCTTTTTTCATTTTTAGGAGAGGGGGAAGTATGAGCAGGGTACAGAAAGCATGAATTCTTCAGAGAAGTTAGGAGATTCAAACCTAATCGTGCAATCCCTGAAGAGTAATATATGCCTGGATACTTTAATGACCCAACAAGATGCAGGGAAATTAGCAAGGGAGGGTTGGAGAGCCACTACTGTAATGAAAGGGAAGTGGTCCTGCCATGTCAGGAGATGGGGAGGCAGTCAGAAGAGGGAGGAGATGGCAGAAACAGGTCAAAGGTCGCCTACCTGCTGTGGCTAAACACTGACTTTGTCCCACAAAAGTTTTGGGTTTAGAGGTTTCCTCCCTCCCTTCCTTCCTATAAAATGGGAATATATAAATGAACCGCTTACATTCTCAAAAACACAAAAATCAAGGCTAGCAGATGAGGAAAAGGTTCTCAGTGTACTGGTCCTGTAGGTCTTTGCAGACAAGGAAAGACAGCAGCCCTGACCTTAGGGACTGGCTCACTCAGCAGAGGCGGGCAGTGTGGCTGCTGGCCTCAGCTTACATATGGGGAGGGAAAATCACCAGAGATGTTCCATTTACCTTCAGACATAACTTGTACCTGCTTCTGATAAGGACTACTTTAAGAACAAGCATTTTCCAATCCAGAATGCTGCTCCATTTGTGGCAGGGGAGGAAGATAATATAAAATTTCTCTATCAACAGAAAGCATAAAAAGGGGGAGGAATCTGAGAGTGAAATGATCCAGCTATGTCCTGGCTATTGGGATTCAAACAATGGCTCAGAGAATCACTGCAGGGTCCTGAAAGGCCACTTGTTTAAAGATCCTTGAGACATGGGAATGTCTGTGGCTTTTCTATCTCCCATGGGGCTAGATATTTGATAAGCACTTAAGTGTTTATTGATGTATGAGAACTATGAACTGTTTTGTCTGTCAGCACTAGTAGTTAGAACCATCTATCCCAATTGACTTGTTAATACTATGACTGTCAACACATTCTATAAGGAAGCTCTGTATCCTATATTTCTTTTGTTGAATTGAAAGAAGTAATATGAAAAAGCTACAGAAAATGTCCATTCTCTCTACAGATTTAACTACTGCTAAATGAGCAACAGCTCCCTTTCACTTCCTTCCTTATGCCACTGTATCGAGAAAGCCTTTTTGGTGGGGGAGCAGATTCTGGGAGTCAGAACACTCAATATTCGTGAACCAACAATCCGTGAAGTTGGCATATAGTTCAATCATCCAGAATCCACCTTCTCTTCCTACTGGCATCCATAGGCATGCTGGAAAGATTGTTATTTGGGGTACACAGAAAGTATCTCTAATTCTACCACTCATCCACAATTAAACTGAATCTAATTATTAACCTAAACAATGTTCTATGGATTGTAGTTTAAGGGTTAATTAGGTGCTGTGAACATGCTCATATTATTTAAAAGAATCATTAGTTATCCCTAAAACAAAGATATCTGTCATTTCCAATGATAAAAATATGTTTAATTAAAAAAGATAAAGTGACATGAAATAATAAACCTTCAGGTATAACCATGCTAAACCATCAGGTCTGTCCCCAAATAGTCAGAAATGAAAAATGGGGGTGGGAGTTAGGTTTCTTCCTCTCCTAACAAAGAACTGTACTAGTTACACTAGATCAAGCAAACAGTCTCAATATAGAAGGTAACAGTTGTTTTAAGTTCTACCTTCCTTTCTCAGTCTGCTCTATTTTAAGTCTGCAGCAGAGGAAACTTGGCAGCTGAATGTTTCCAAAAGTTAGCATGCCACTTCTCTACTTCAGATCACATGCGAGGGCATAGCCTGGGAGTCACATTGATTCCTGGGGTGGGAGGAGGGCAAGCACCAGCTCGGAACTCCCATGTCTCCTAAGATCATCAATGTTCTAGCAATAGCCTTTATTGAATTTTTAAGTGAAAGTTTATTGAAAATGAATTTGAAAAGGAAAGGACCTAATTACGGTAAGAGGGTGGAGAATTGGAATAGGCTCAATTTTACATCAGTTTTAACCGATTTAGGTCAGCAGAGATGGCTGCAAGTTAACAGTCTCAAGGTGGCCAATCTTGGTCCTACAGGTCAAGGATGATATCCATGACAATCCCTCTAACTCAGGGGTCCCCAACCCCTGGAGCCAGAAACCAGTACTAATCCGTGACCTATTTGGAACTGGACCATGCAGCAGGAGGTAAGTGGCAGGCAACCGACAGAAGCTTTGTCTCTATTTACAGCTGCTCCTCATCACGCGAATTACCTCCTGAGCTCCCCCTCCTATCAGATCAGCAGCAGCATTAGATTCTCTTCGGAACGCAAACACTATTGTGAATTGTGCACGCGAGGGATCTAGGTTGTGCGCTCCTTATGAGAATCTAATGCCTGATGATCTGAGGTGGAGCTGAGGTGGTGATGTTAGTGCTGTGGAGTGGCTGCAAATACAGATTAACATTAGCAGACAGGTTTGACTGCATAGAGACCATAATAAATCAATTGCTTATAGACAGACACATATTAAAACTCTATCAGTGAGTGGTAAGTGACAATTAAGTCACATCTAGTACCAGGCTTTATAATGCCAAGTGAGATGATGTACTTCAGTTGTACAGCTGCATCTGGTGGCAGTCTTGAAGTCAGAATCTCACACTTATTTTAGTCCATACGTGCCCACCCATTATTTTATTTACTACTTCTGTCCACACCTCCTTCGCGCCTATGAACTTGTCTCAGATGGGACCATCTATTACAGAAAAACAAACTCAGGACTCTCACTGATTCTGCATTATGGTGAGTTGTATAATTATTTCATTGTATATTATAATATAATAATAATAATAATAATAAAGTGCACAATAAAGGTAATGTCCTTGAATCATCATGAAACCATCCCCTCCCCATGCCCTGCCACCATGAGCCATGGAAAAACTGTCTTCCTGAGATGTCAGGATAGCCCAGCAGGTTCAGTGAATGCTTTGCAACTGTGAGGTCTGGGGATCAATTCCTGGTCCTGGTCCGTGCAAACTCATATGCTGAACTGCAGCAAAACTGCTAACCACCAAGATAATGGTGAAGGTTCTTGCCTCCCATGTAGGAGGCGCCCAGTTTGGTTCTCAACCCGTGTGGCCCCACATCCACCTGTGAAATTAAACCATCACAACTAATGATGTACAACTATGGAGACTGCTCTGGGTGCTAGCTCTCTCTCTCTCTCACTTTCTGTCAAACAATAAAATAAATCTTAAAAAAAAGAAAAAAACCCAAAAACCTGTCTTTCCTGAAACTAGTTCCTGGTGCGAAAAGGTTGGGGACTGCTGCTCTAACACAGACAGTGTACATTGTTATTCACCTTCATAACAATCTACATCTACATGTAAAGTAAGTAGGTATGATATCACCTTTCTCTTAATTGATAAATTTATTGGGATGGCATTGGTTAGTAAAATTACATAGACTCCAGGTGTACAATTCTATAGTACATCTTCTATGTGTTACATTGTGTGCTCACCACCCACAGTCAGTTCTCCTTCCATCACCATATATTTGCTGCCCCTTCTCTACTCCCCAGCCCTCTCCCCACTTACCCTCAGGTAACCAATAAACTATTCACTGTGTCCATGTGTTTTTGTTTCTTGGTTACTTTCAGTTTTATATTCCACATATAAGTGAAGTCATATGGTTCTTAATTTTTTCTGACTTATTTTGCTTAATATGATGATCTCAAAGTCCATCCATGTTATGGTAAGTAGCAGTATTTCATATTTTCTTTTTTTTTTCTTAAATATTTACTTTATTGTTTTTGATAGAGATGGAGACAGGGAGAGACAGAGAGAAGGGGGAGGGCCCAGAGCAGTCTCCATAGTTGTATGTCATCAGTTTTCAACATGGTTTCATTCCACACAGGTGGGCACTAGCCAAGCAGGGCAGGAACTGTGCTGTGGCCCTCCCGCATTGGAGGCATGCCCCCTTGAGCCAGGGGCTGAAACTGGAGGTAAGTACTGAACTGGGGGCCTCCTGCCTGGGAGGCACACCCTCTTGAGCCAGGGGCCGAACTGGGGGGGGGGCAAGAACCAAACTGGGGGTCTCCCACATGGGTAGCACACCCCAGTTCAGCATAATGAGTTCCCATGGGCCAGGGCCAGGATTTGATCCTTGGTTCCCAGGGCTGCAAAGAGAGTGCTTAACCCACTGAACCATCCCTGCTTCCCCCATATTTTCTTCTTGTTGAATAATATTCCATTGTGTAAGTTGGTACTAAACTTACAAACCTTGGGCTCAGAGAGGACTTTATGTCCCTGACCTCAAAGGCAAGGGAAGTAAAAGCAAAAATAAATGAATGGGACCATATCAAACTAAACAGCTTCTGCATAGCAAAAGAAACCATCAACAAAGCAAAGAGGCAACCAACCCAACTGGAGAAAATATTTGCAAATAATGCCTCTGATAAGGGGCTAATATCTGAAATATATAAAAAAGTCATATAACTAAACAAAAAACAAACAATCCAATTAAAAAAATAGGCAGAGGGTTTGAACAGACACTTATCCCATGAAGACATACAAATGGCCAACAGATATATGAAAAAAATGCTCAATTTCACTAGCATTTAGGGAGATGAAAATCAAAACCACAATGAGATACCATCTCACACCTGTTGGAATGGCTATTATCAACAAGTCAAGGAATAATTAGCGCTGGAGAGGCTGTGGACAAAAAGGAACCCTCATACACTGCTGGTAGGGATGTAAATTGGTACAACCACTGTGAAAGGCAGTGTGAAGATTCCTCAAAAAACTAGGAATGGAATTGCCATATGACCCAGAAATCCCTCTTCTGGGTATCTACCCCCAAAATTTGAAAAACTTAGCCCACAAAGATATATGTACCCCAATGTTCATAGTAGCACTATTCATGGTGGCCAAGTCATGGAACAAAGTGTCCTTTGATAGATGACGGGATAAGGAAGTAATTATCACCTTTTACAAATGAAGAAATAGAAGTTTAGAGACATTAAACAACTTGTTCAAAGGTACACATCTTTTATTTTTTTAAGATTTATTTTTATTGTTTTTGACAGAGAGAGAGAGATACAGAGACAGAGACAGAGAGAAG